>BGPR01052596.1:0-10573 GCA_013235015.1 Araneus ventricosus
ACAAGTTTACAGCGTCGTAACAATAATTTTGTCATGAAGACAGCAAAAACATAAGTCCGCCATTTCCAATCTGAGAGTATTTCGAAGTTTCTTTAAGCATAATTTTATTCCTTAAAAACAATGAAAACATAAAAATCCACATGAAAGTGGGATTTATTTACCAATGGGGAATAAAGTCTAATCTCTGGGACATATATGTCCATTAGGGCAGAAAGGGTTAAAGCATTTTTCCAATTGTAAGTATATGCCTACCTCTAACGGTTTAGAAATGCTTAGCTAATGACATCCTGTAGAGTAGATATCCTGTATATATTCGAAAACTGATATTATATTTGATAAAGACTAATTCTTAAACGCTTCAAAATAAAAATATTGAAAAGAAATTTTCGTTTATAATTTATATACCTCGAACTTATTTAAAAACCAGTTTTACTAATAAACAGTGCTTTAAAGACTGCAGTTGATCTTTCTCTAAATACCGCCTGAAATTCAGCAATATCTACTCGCAAAAGAAAACATGTCTCTTACGGAAAATTAAGTTGTCTCACGGAAATCCATAGCGCTAATCTTTCATTCGAATATATTATTCTAGAGAATTACGAAAAGAAGAAAATTGCTTTTAAATTCTGTATATTTTCATTCAAAACATGTATCTGTCTTTTTCCATATAAGTTTTTATGTGTCAGTATAACCTTCCAGTATAGGTGAAGTATAAATAGTTGATACATTAAATCATTTGTAACAAAAAATGTCATACCGTGTTTCAAATATAATTCATTTTCCGCTGAATTTAAAATGGTGTTCGGTTTTTAAAAATAATTACTGCATTGTTGAGTGTAACATTAGTTATTTCTAATTTTGAAACTTTTATTTCCTTAAAATGATTTACATATTCTGTGATTTAAAGGACAAATAACTTTAAGAATAAGTCAGCTTTAAAACATGGAAAAGGAAATTATTTAAAAAAAAATCAATGAAACAAAAAAAGATTTGAACAAACCTGTGAAATGTAATTAAATAAATAATTGTATATAAATAACGCAGTCATGCTTTTAAAAATATGGTAACTACACGAGCAGTTTCAATGAACAATTAACAAGTTACTACAACCATATGTGCTGATTATGAGTCAAAGACTTTGCGGTAGTTGTTCTCTGACGTTAATATCGCTCACCAGAAAGCAGCATTAAGTGCCGGATTTTCAATGCAATTGAAAACTTTTGGCACCTTTATAGGCCAGGAAAAAAATAGGATTATGCCTCTAAATAATTCTAGGAAAGCTGGAAACTGTTTTAATCTCTTTATTTGCATGAAAAAATAATAATTTGATGTTTGCTCCAATTTTCAGATGATGCTTCAGGTGGGGGGAAGATAAAAAACGGAAACCCCCGAATTTTCTGCCATTTTTCTGTTTTTCGACACTTACTCAGAAACGAGACATTTTTCAAAACTTTTGCAATACAACAGTTAAAGTGAATAAAATTCTGCGTCGAATGGTACCTCATTTTTGAAATTAGGTAAAGTAGTTAAGACACAGTACGAGATCAAAGAACGACAATTTTTACCATTTTTTGGCAACAGTAGCATATTTTAATGTAAAATGCTTTATATGTAAAATATCATTATTTCGAACATGAGGCAATATCAAATATTAGACCTGTCTATATCTTTGAACACTGCTACCAAGATGTTCACAAAACTTAGCTTAATTTCGCTTACCAGCTTGTGAACGAATTTTCTCTTTAAATAAAGTACTAACCCGACAAATCAATGAACTCAGAAATAACAATTCATTTTATAACGAATTTATGTTATTTATTAAAAGTATAAAATATGAAGGATAACGTAAGAAAAAGGTTTCAATTTACAAATTAGCAGTTTTTAGGAAGAAAAAAAAATCCAAACTGAAAAAACTGCACTTGTTTAAAGTCGTTGTTAGCATTTTTCATCCAAAAGTTCTTCAACAGCATCGTCATCAGAAATAATTACACCCTCATCCAATTTTGGCCTATTTTTAATGTCTTCTGGTACGTTGGTGCCTTACGCACCTCTGCAGTTGAAGCAAATCGGTGAACATTTCATTCTTTGCTTTCTACAACCACAAGCATTCCTACATCCCTTGGAACATTTGCAGGCAGTGCTATTAAGCAGTTCTTGTGGGGCTTGTACGGCTCTTTATGTGAAAGGGCAACAAACCTATGCTTTGTTGCCTTCCAGCCCCATTTAATCGGGTCTATCACATGACCAGTCCACAAATTAACCTGGAGAAATGCCCTCCATGAATGCAATCGAGCAGTTTCTTCAATAGGAGGAAAAGTAGCCAAGTTCAATTGATTTTGTACTAGGGATTTGGTAAAGATTGTGAAGCGAATCTCATTAAGTGAATTTTATTGAAGAGAATATCCAAACAAAGAAGCAATGATTTTCACATCAGCACCTACTTCACATGGCGCATCATGGACAAGTCTGACCCTTGTGCTATAAAACACAAACTCAATCACTCATCTATTTCACGAGCAGCAGTAGCAGCATGATGGTTTTTAAATACTTCAGCAGCCTTTTGTATGCCCGAATCTTTATCAAGAAGCTTAATGAATTTCATTTTCCCTTGCCTGAAAATGGCCGAAGTCAAGTCGCATCCATTGAAAGAGTGTAGAAATAATGTATTGTCTTTCACTTTCTTTGACATTTTGAAGTGTGTTGAGGAATAGAAGATGGTCTCTGTTTTTTTTCCAGGCTTCATCAAAAACAATAGATTGTTATCAGGAGCCAAATCAGTAGTGATCACTAGGAGTTCTATGTCTTCTCCTACCAGTGGCGAATCCAGGATTCGGGTCTGGGAGGCGGGCTGAGGTCATAAAAATTTTGTATCGTAGTGACGAATATCAAACCTCATGGTTTATGTAAACCAAAACACTTTAACTTTACAGACTTCCCTCACCTGACAATAAGAATCATAATGAACACTACAATACTTTCGATAATTTAATAAAAAATACAATGAAATAACTAGCCGAAAAATGTTTTCGACCGCGTCAACGCTACAAGTACAAGTGGAATGACTTGAACAGTAGGAAAATTTTCGAGCCTGTCCAGCCAGAAAGCAATGTTGCCACGATTTTATAATTATTTTTTAAATGTAAATTAAGAACAGACATCTGTAGTTATTTCAAATAAAATCAAGAATTTTGGTTTAGCTCTGGGAGGGGGGGGGGGGGGGGCCCCCGGATAGCCCCCTGGATTTGCCACTGTCTTCTACTATAAACACACAATTAGATTGACGAGCACCTTCCACAGCCTTATTGGCGATTGTTGCTTCAGCATCCTCTAAAACTTGCTCAACAGTGATGTTTTCAACAGGAAATCTTTTAATAAGCATTGAAATTAGGCTTTCTTATTATAGCAATTTGGGAGGAACTTTTCTTTCGGCATAGTCAGTAGTATTGTATACTATGATTGATCGTGTGCCAAAATATTTTCTTACAAATTCCACGTATTTATTAATGGTTGAGGGGAGCTTCTCTCTGAATTTCCATGTTACTCGGTGAAGAAGAAACCCTCCATCATTCACACAAAAAGCATTATCAATGTTTGATGGAGTGTTCACTGGATTAAACAAATCGTAGTAAACAGATTCGCGAGATTTTCTCATCATTCCTTGTTCAGCAAATAAAGATGATGGGTAAAGAGCCAATTCAAAGCTACAATAGTTATTGAGTTCTGATTCTGCTTTCCTATTAAATGATAAGCTCCTGCAAATGGTGCATGGATCTATTGGCACCTCTCTCTCAGGCAACTTTACAATATTGGTAAATCCTCTCATCGGGAAAATCTGTCTATCCGCGAGAATTTAACTTGACAGAAATTGCTCCTAGCAATGCCTTCCATGCTTGAATATCCATTTCAGTCTGACGGATGATAATTCATTTTTTCATCCCTGACCACTCCTTTAGACATTGACATTACATACTCCCCAACTGGGAATGTATAGTGACAAATGAACCAATCTTCAAATTTCTTGCAATCATTGTTATCCCTAGTTACTCTCTATAACCTTGCGTCCACATGTTGTTCAGCGGTGCAAAATGATAAGCCACAAAAGTTTTCCATTTTTTAGGAAACTTCCATAATTGTAGGCATAATCGCAACCCGTTTAGCCAATGTGCAATTGATAATTCCACTTCCGTTAGTTAAACCTTCAGTAGTTTTCATAGTTTTCATCAATGTCTATTCGATGATGGTTTAGGGGGAGCCAGCCGCTCTCACAAAATAGGAATAGGCGCAGTAACTTAGGGCATCGAGTTTTTTTTCCAGTTGGCACAGTCTGACCTGTGAATGGTCCAACAAGTTTTATGAGCTAAAAATGGAACTGGTCTGCTAAGAAGTCCTCTAAATGGATTGGATCAGGATGGATTGAATCGATTGTCAATGTCTAACTTAAGGAATTGATCTTAGAAGAGGGTGATCTGAATATGCTCAATAGTGTATTTTGATGTAGGATTTGATACTGTACCGTATCGAAATAGCGGTAATTTTCATACGAAGCATTTTACATCAGAAAAACGATGTCAAAAATCCAAAATATGCTACTTTTGGAAAAAATGCTTAAAATTGACGTTTTTTGAACTCGCATTGTGTCTAAACTACTTTATCTAATTTCAAAATGAAATACCATCCAACGCAGAATTGTATGGAATTTAACTTTTGTATTGGTAAAAGTTTTGAGAAATGTGTTGTTTGTGAGTTAATGTCGAAAAACGGAAAAATGGCTGAAAATGTTCCTGAAAATTTGGGGGGTTAGGGCCCCCCACCTGAAACTCCACCTGAAAATTGGAGCAAACTTCAAATAATTCTGTTTGCATGTAAATAAAGAGATTAGAACAGTTTCCAGCTTTCGGCGAATTATTTCGAGGCACGGCCATTTTTTGGTCTTAGTTTCCTGGCTTATTAGTTGCAACAGTAAAGTAGCGGCCTATAAGTTGCAACAGTAAAGTAGTGAAACTTTGAAATATATATTAGGCGGCAAGTTTGTCTAGAAAATGTCTAGAGAGAGAGAGAGATTTGTTGGCTTGGGTGAGTTTAGTTACTTTCACGTCCTGATTTGAAAAAACACGCGGGCTATCTTGACACAGACCTCGTAATTTCGAACCTGGACAGACGACACCTGAACTGGAAACCCCTCTCCAAACTTCCTCACCACATCAGCGAGAGGACATTCGACGCAAGGACTTAATATGTACCAGGATCACATACACGACGGATCTTCAGAGAAATCGTGTTTCGAACCTGGATACCTCTGACCCTGTGGCCGAGACCTTACCAATAGGTTGGCTTGGATGATGGTTCTCGAATTCTATCCAACCTTTAATTAAACGTTAATCCTTCACCCACTTGTATCTCATGAAAACTACAGGGTGGTCATAAATTATTGGACCCATTTCAAAAATAAATTTAAAAAACCCTATAATGTAGTAACTTCATTTTTTTAATGAGAGAATAGCTCAAGAAATTTTTTTACAGATGGATAACGCGTCGTTACGAAGCACTAATTCTGCGCAATCCAACGCAATTTCGAAATGGCTGCAATGAAGCAGAAGGCACGTCTCTGGTTCCACGAAAGCAAATCAATTGTAACAGTTCAAAGAATAATTCTGTTAGAGTTTCGAAATTGTCAGTCTCCAAGTAAGACTTATATTAAATCTTGGCGTGAGGAATTAAGAAGTGAAAGATGAAATATGAATCTGATGCATATTTCCTGTTCCCTTTAATTTCTTATACCAACTCTTGATGGAGCCCTTACTTTGATACTGACAATTTCGAAACTCTAACCCAATAATTCCTTGAACTATTACAACTGATTTACTTTCGTGAAACCAGAGACGTGCCTTCTGCTTCATTGCAGCCATTTTGACAGTTGAAGTTGGATTGCTCAGATTTATTGCGCCGTACCGGCGCGTTACCTATCTGAAAATACTCTTTGAGCTACTCTCTCACTTAAAAAAACGAAGTTGTTACTACATTATATATATTTTTATCAATATCTGAAATGTGTTCAATAATTTATGACCACTCTGTATTTTAAAAAAGGTCAGTAATAAAACATTAACATGCCTGAAAATCGGTTTATATTGGAAATAAAATTATTTATATCAAAATCAGATACATGTAAAAATTAAAAATATAATTTAACCCTCTGAGTGGTTCGGTCTCCCTTGTAAAGCGATTCGAAAAGCGATTGTTCGAAGACCCCTTATCTGTTTTAAAAGTGCGCCCTCCTCCGAACAGAACATGTTCCAAAAGCGCAGCGGATTCAGTCTCTTCCCCCCTCTGATCCATGGGTAATCAGCAACCCCTCGAAGGGACTAACCACAAGAATCCGTTCTATTCAGCTAGGATCCTATTCAAACTAGCCCTTACTGCCTTCGGAGAGCCCACCTGTTGTGCGATAAATTAACACTTCAGGTCTTCAAGATGGGCAGTTGGGATCTATTTTCTGCACATTGCTCGTGTCAACAACACCAAATGACAAAAATACACACCGGTTAGGCGCGTATACCTATTTTTCATGTTTTGAATATCTAATAAAGTGAACATTATTGAAGCTGCATAAAAGTTGATGATTTTTAAGATCTTTGTGATTTAAATTTTTTGCCGTTTATTAATATTTGTATTTTAGCTGCTGGCTGTATTTTATATTAGTAGTTTTTTTATATCCGTGACTTCACTTTATTTACTCGTCAGCATATTATTCTATGAATTTAAAATTAATTTACTAAATTTTAAGGATTAAAAACAATGCCATTATATATATATATTCAAAAATTAATCAAATATTCATATATTCAAATTTTAATATACATATATTAAAAATTAATTAAATATAATTAAAAAAGACATCAAAAATTAGTAAAAAATAATTATATATATATATATAATTTTTGATGTCGCAATAAAAGTTTTCATATTGCTTCTTGATTTAGTACTCCGTAAAAGGTAGAAAATTGAGAAACGATCACAAATATAAACAGTGTTTAACTGGATTAATCCGGTTTGTATGCACATAAATACTTATTATATGGATAGTCGCATAATAATCTGTATTCTATAAAACCGCCTGTAATAAATAATACATATGAAGGATTAGAAATAACCTTCTTATCCCCTGAATAATGTTTTAAATTAACTAATACTACAAACCTTTTTTACTGAAACTTGTACTATATGCTTGTTAAGAGCACGAGTTAATAATTCTCAAAATAAAGTTTACGTTTAGACTAAATGTTAGAAGAAATAACGTATACATATACCGTTATTTAGCACGCAAGATATTATCTTTTATTATAATAAACAGAAAATTAATTCACCTAGATTAACAAAATTTGAAACTTTTATACTATAGTACCGGTCATAGAGCATCCCGTGGCCAAATTTTCAAAATTAAATTTAATTCTTTATTTATAACTTTTTTATCGAAAAGAAAGGTATATTAGAGTTTAGACAGAGCATTAGAGTTTTTTGAGCCTATTTAAACGAAAATTGGATCCTTATCTACAATTAGGGTTGCGTTTAGGAGTTACCGTATTCAGAAACACGAAATGTAAAACGAGGAGATATATCAAAATTCGAATTTACAATCAATGATTACAGTACTTTCTCTTTGTATACTACGTATACGAGAAGGTAAAAGCAATCAACATTTTTTCAATCAATTTTACGAAAATGGGCCTTGGTACGAAGTACAAAATTGTTGAATTATTTTCTACAGATAGTTTTTTACAAACTTGGTAAAATCGAAAGAATAGGGAGGAAAATCTACCACATATTCGAAATTAGTCAGGTTCCCTTTTGTGCTATTCAAAAACAGTTTTGGGTCTTTTCGTACTAAATATAAAGGGAATTTTATAAGCATAAAAATGACACTTTATTCTTTATACAAAATTTTAAAAATTAAATTATATATCTCATTCATGTATACCATACTACTTGGAAAATAAATATCTTGTTTGCAGTTTTATAATTATCCATTCAAGTTCAGAATGAAAATAAAGACGTGTAGATAAATCTGAATTATATAAAAAAATTATACTTTACAAATTACAGCACACGCACACACATCCAAGATATTGCTATAAAACACATTATATAGTATGTGATGGTGGAATTTGGAAATAATTCAATGCCTGAGACTGCTATTATTTTTGGAAGAACTGTCCTTAAGCTTGTTAATATCGGATATATCAAAGGTTTGTAACACATAATAGTGGATTCTTGTCTCATAGCATTTATTAAAATTCACCTCAGAATTGGTATAAGATTTACCAAAAGCACTGGAATTTAAGCATTTAGATTTGATCACATGTTGAATAAAGCTTAATAGCAAATCAGCAAAACTGTAATGGTTCAAGGAACCAATGCATAAATGCAGTCTCTGAAGTAAGAAATAATATTTTCTTAGAAATAGTTTTGGGTTCTAGGAAGAAATACAAATTTTCAATGATAATTGAAATAATCTCTACACAGTTGAGCTGCAGATAATATCAGACTCTCAATAGGATTAGTATCAGCAGTATACAACGATGTTCCCCGATACAGTGCTTTTAACAGATGGTTATGTTTATCTGTACGTGAAAAACATGTGACATAAACAGATAGAGAATCAGTTTGAGAAATGTCGTAGCAGAGGACTGTTATATACAGTGACGATTTTTCGCACAGGTGTTAGAGGCGCTCGCCTCGTGCATCTAGGGGGCCTCAAAACCTATTCGATCTATATCGTAATACTAAGCCGAAGATGAATTTTCGACATTGGGTAGGGGGAGGGGCCTCACAGCAATTTTGCGCCTGTGTCCCCATACTGACAAAATCCGCCAGTGGGTATAGCATGATTGATTCACTGAAGAAATACTTCTGACAAAATTCCCGTGCTCTTTAAGATCAGTAAAAGTTATTAAAATGGTATCATTGGTAAAAATTGTTAATTGACGACAAAATAGTGACACTTCATAGATGTTTTGGCCGTTCTCGGTGAGGAATACAAAAAAGTTTGGGGGCCGTTTCGTATCGTACCGTTCTTTTCGAAAATATAAAGCAAATTTAACAAGCTTAAAACTGACCCTTTACTCTTCAAGTAAGTTAAATAAAATAAAAAATGTCAAAACATATAGAAAATAAATATTTTATTTACAGTTGAAATATTATTTATTAAAGTTCAGAATGAAGAAAATGGAGCAGATAAATCATAATTTTATAAAAAAAATTACACCTTACAAATTACAGCATGCACGCATAAGATAATGTAATAAAACACATTATCTGGCAGGTGACGGTAATATTTTGAAATAATCCAAAGCCAGAGACTGCTATTATTACTGAAAGATCAGTCTTCAAAGTTGTTATTAGTGGATCTGGATGTATCAATGGTTTCTAACATATATTAGTGGATTTCTTTTCTCAGAGCATGAATGAAAATTTAACTTGCAGTTGGCATGCATTTACCGAAAGCAATTCAATTTAGCTATATAGTTTTAATCATTTATAGAAGAATGCTTAATAACACATCAGGAAAAAAATTGTGCTTCAAGGAACTAATGCGCAAATACAGTATTCGTATAATATTTTCTGAGAAATATTTTTGTCTTCTTTTATTTTAAGCAAGAAATAAACATCTTCATTGATTATTCAAATAAACGTAAGAGAGTTAAGCTGCAGATATTATCAGTCTCATAATAAGATTATTAAAAGTCTGATAAGATCACACACCCAAACATTAAATTTAGTCGATAACGTTTTCATCTAAACTATATTTTCCCCTGCCTTTAACAAAAAGAAAATATTTTACAATGTAAAAAATAATTTTTTTTCCACTTTCTTTAATTTTTATTTCCATGTACGTTATTTTTTCAGTTCAGAGTGACCTAAAAATAAATTTCCGGCTAATAATTATTTAATAAAATGATAATTATCTTTCGGAATGAATTTTTTCATTGTAATTTTTATGAATTTAAAACATATTTTTCTAAATGTTGTAATAATGAAGTTAAAATCTGTTCTAGTCTAAAAAAATTACACTTAAACCTGAAAATTAATTTTTTTAATAAAAATCAAATACATATATAATGAAATAATTGTAAAACTGAAATTTTCGATTTGATCTGAAAGATAAAACAATAAAAATAATGCATCATTTTCATATACCTTAAAACTTGCTCTATTATTTGACAAAAATTTAATTTTACTCTATTTTTATAAACGAAAAATGAGTAGATGGAGATTATTAATATGAAAGAAGTTTACATTAATATCATAAAACTAGTTGAACGTGGGTGAAATGTGTTGATTCAAGAACACTGTTCAACTATATATAAATAGCAGATTTTCTTAGCTTCCCCTAGGCTTTCAATTTTTTTATGCTTGAATGCGGTATTGGAACAAAATCTATTTTACTTAAACCACAATATCTATTTTACGTAACCATTCGATATGGATCTTTAAAGCATTAAGGCATTGAAAAAAAAATCTTATATCACATAAATTGTATTAAAAGAATATTACTTGAAACATAATATAGCATCAA
>BGPR01052597.1:0-10573 GCA_013235015.1 Araneus ventricosus
ATTGTTCAATCTAAAAAACAGAAAACACGTCCTTAAAAAAAACCTGTACCAAATTCCTCTGATAAATATTTTAGAATTAGAATGGCACCGTTCTATTCTTTGAACATTTTCACCCATACAAAGTTTACAAATGAACTCCAGCTGGGATTTCCTCAAAGCTATTGGTTTCTTGACTACCAAACTTTACCTGAAATAAGGACCACTAACAAAGGATTTATCAAATTTTGCAGGTTTATAGTGAAATTTGAACACATGTTTTGATTCTGCTACTTCCTTTGTCTGCAAGTCTGTTCTTTTTCGTAAAGAGCCAGATTCCTAAGGGAGGATGTTAAGTAGTATGTGAATAAGACTCCTATTGTGCGCAAGGCATTATTGGAAATGAAAAATTCTATTCACAGAAGAGTAAGTATTTTATCTAAATATTGTTCTCAAAAGACAGTTTCAGATTGAAATTACATTTTTATTTCTAAAACAAGACGTATTGTTTACTTATTCGAATTGATAAATTCTTGATTTTCCTTTTGTCTATTGAAATTAATTTTCTATTAAAGCATTTTTGTTCTTCTCGGATAGAACAAATATCTTCTGCATTCTTCTCGTTTTAATCGTAAGCAACTTTTTAGTTTCTCGCATGGACGAGTTTTCTGTTTTGTTTACTTACATTAAAAACCTTGACTTTATTTGCGTTACTTTTGAACTCGCACTTTGAAGATTCCATTGACTTAGCATTACACCGGAATTATGCAGAATAACCCCAGGAAAGATGAAAAATATTTTTTAATTAAATAAAATGATTTAATTAATTTGATTAATAATTTAAAAAATTTTGTCTTCATCTGCCATCTACTGCTAGCTGTTGAAACTACATTCCTCGTGTTCATGTGAATACTGTCAGGAAAAACGGTCAAATTACGAAGATATAAGAGTTATTAAAATAGTACTTTTAATTACTGTTGGGAAATTAAAGGGTTAACGAAAAATCACTACTTATTTTCATACTTTAGAGAAATAAATGTCAGTACAATTAATTTCACTGTTTAAATCTTTAAGAACAAATCTTTATTTTAATTTATTACACCCCACTACTAATTTCAATTTAGTGTAATTAATTTTTTCAACACAGAAAGGGACAGACAGACTTCCCGCGGACGGATTTTGTCCAAACTTTGAAAGAAACCTATTAATTATGTGTAAAGATCACATACCAAATTCCATCCCTATATCTCTAATAGTTATCGTGTTCACAGACAGACAGACATAATTCTAAAATTGTGTTTTTCGGACTCGGGGAGGTCTAAAGCGTGGAGATTCGTCAAAATCTCGAGTTCGAATCTTTTGACAATTACAATACTTTCTCTTTGTATACTTCGTATAAGAGAAAGTAAAAATGGAATAAATCCTAAAATGAAAAATAAGCCCTACAAGTGCTTTAAATTCCGGTCATTTGACTCTTAAGCTCACCTAGGCCCTTGACATTAATGATAAAAACTTTTTTGTATAGATGGATGGTTGAAAGGGGGATATGACAGTAGGGGGTACACGAAAATAAAAAGACTTATCAAGGGGTACGCGAGGGGAAAAAGGTTGGGAACCCCTTGTTTAAACAGGTGCGAAGCATTAAGAACAAAAGCAATAATGTAAAAAAAGGGGAAAAAAGGAAAGGAAAAAAATTTTATAGCGATGAGATGAGAATAGAAGTGAATGATCGATCTAGTTATCAAGAATCGTGACTGTATTTCAGTTCTTTTAAGAGTTGAAAATCCTCTCATGGTCAAATGCGATGTTTTTGACTAATTATATCGTGCGTAAATCGGTAATGAGACAATTACCGTATCAGGAGCGTGTGGGAAATAAAACATTACGATACCGTATCAAAAATACTTGATACGCTACACAGTCCTTAGAGCCATTCGTGATAGGTCAGTTCTCAAATTCGATTTCGGTAATTAGCAAAATTTTGTGATCTCTCGACTTGTTTTTTTAACCAATCCCGCATTTCCGCTAATTGCTGCTTTTTTCTCTCCCCCCCCTCAAGTCATTTGAATATCATTAAGCAACAAGTTTTAGAACGATTTGAAAGAAAGTGCGTACAATATTAAACAGATTTCTTTTATTGAATGAATGCTGCATTAAAAAAAATTTCGGATTACATTTATAATAGCTGTTTAAGCTAACAATCATTCAAATGGTTACCCAAATGAAATTAGTGATTTTTTTGATAAATTCGACCGAGTTTGAAATATTAAAAACTATTAAAATTACTTATTGGTTTTGTACAGTTGACTTTTGATGTTGAAGACAAGTTCAAAAAAGTTAGTTAGAATAACGTCCTTTTAGCGTTAAAATTTCAAACTAGCCACGAATTCGAATTAAAAACGATCGCATTAGCCAAGTTCCACTGTAATTATATAGTGTCCACGGGACAATTACAGTGTTCCACTGTACACTGTACGATTTGAACCAGCTGCATAACGGATGGACACTGAAACGGATGAACGGATGGACACAAATTTATAGTCCCTCCCCATATGATCATATGACTAAGAGTTCCATCAACAAATGGGTGAGTCAGTTTACAAAAGAACGACTTAAGCTAAGCCCCCAGAGGAATGGCTTTCATGAATTGCATAGGGGGGAGTGTTATTTCATTGACCAATTGTAGTTTCAACCACCTTATGGTACAGAACAACCTGCTGAATGTACATGACAGAAAGAATGAGAGATTTTACTGTTATTATTATTATTATTATTATTCGACCCTACAGGTTTGTAACTGAATAATTTTCTGTAAGATTGTCTTGATTCTGGGGTTCTCAATTTTTTAGATAGTCCCACATTTTCAGCGTCAGTTTTAATAAAGTTTTATTTAAAGTTAAATTTGGCTGCCTTCCAATTAAATTCGAAATTTTGAATAATTACAGTTGATCCTCTGTAACATACGCCCCAGGAATCCGAAGAATTTGTTTAAATTTTCTGAAAAAGTTTTATTAATCGCTTAAGGACCGAATTATTTTGAAACCTGCGGTATTTAGAACGAGTTAACTCGGGTTATGTCTTTAAGCGGTTAAAAAAATGAAGGGAAAATATCCATTACGAATCAGAAACAAAGCTAATGCTTATTCCTAACTTAAAAGAAACATTTAAGAATGAATGCAGCAACTTATTTAGTAGACACAAAATATTCTTGATTCTTGACCATGGAAAGAATGTTGTGTGGAAAAAGTGATCCTTTACTTCATCAAAAATTAATTCATTCACACGACAACACGATCAACACTTCGACACAACGTAACAATAACAGCCTTCAAAATTGCAATCAGAAGATCAGTGAGGTGAACACTGACTCGACTCGGGCGGACTAGGCAACAGGTAAAAACAACCCCGCCACTTTAATTTCAATAGGCTATTTTTAGCGGAAGTTGTCATAGTAACAGCGAATCATTCTAGCTAAAGGTCACTACCCTCAACTTGTTTGCCAACGGCTCCACTATACCGTGCAAATCGCCGCTACCTCTTTCCGTACTCTTTCACAGAGCATCCAAAGTCAAAACTCTACTGCATTTTGTATATCAAGAGTATCTTACCAAATTTCCCGGAAAATCCGAATTTTCCGGAATCAAACAGAGGTCATCTCCATTTAGTTCTGATTCCCGAGATTCCACTGTAATATGCAAATATATTATGTGTCAAGTATATGTTATTTATCGATCTTCAAATGTGGTATTTTATTTTTGCATTAACAAAATATGTACATCAGTAGCCAATGAAAACGTACCACCTACATTTTTTTATGAATGTGTCATTATATATTTAATTTGAGCAAATAATAATGTTGAAAAGAAGGCGATTTGTTTGCAATAGGAACACATGATTGCATCATCGGTTTTGTTACTGTGTAAGCCATTAAATGACTGCGTCAGCTTCGAATATGAAACATGACAAAATCTAGGGTGATGCATTTCCATTGACTACTACTGTATATATTTTATTTTGGTTTTAATAATTAGTTTTCAGTTTCCTTTTTTTTTCTCTGATTTTCGTGCCTCCATGAAGGGCCGACAATCATTGACATATTACCAGAAAATCATTAACCACATGAGAACAAAAGTATTGTTCAGCAGCAATAAATTAAAAATACAGTGTTCTTCTATTTAAAAATGACTTCATAAAATTTTAACAAACTTATATTTTAACAAAGTTAGATTGCAGAAAAAGCATACAGAATATGAAATAGAACAATATAAAGCAAAAATTTCTGTTTAAGTTGGTTTTGATTAAGACGAGGTTTTGTATCTGCTGTTGCAGAAGTTTGGAGAGGGGGTTGCCATCTCAGGTGTCGTTCAAAATTACGAGGTCAGTCCCAAAATTGCCTTAGTTTTGTGTCAAAGCGGGACGTTAATATAACTAAAACAAGTCTAGGTTAGATGCTTTTTAGTTTTAGTTATATTAACGTTCCGTTTTGAAGCTAAGACGAAGGCTATTTTGGGACGGACCTCGTAATTTTGAACTATGGTCAGATAACGAGGACGACACCTAAGCTGTCACCCCCTCTCCAAACTTCTACGCCACACCAACGGGAGGGCATTTGGCCACTACGTGTGATTTAGCATGCAACAGACCCCATACACGGCGGATCTTCGGTGGAACCGGTTTAGAACCTGGAACTCTCCGGCCCCAAAGCCGAGATCTGACCACTAGGCCACCGCGGCCTCCAGGTTAAATGCTTTGCATCAATAAAATGTTCTTGAAAATTTGACATACGACATTTTGATGTAACAGTTGAGACATATTCAATCGAAAATGGATGAATTAAGGAAATTCTGACGCACCAATTAAAGGCATCACAATAATGGGAGAGAATACTAATTCTAGTTTGAAAAAAAGTCCTAATATTCAGTTATCATCATTAAACCCATTATTCAATCACCTATCAAACTGCAATCATTTACATTGTTAAAAATCTTTGCTTATAATTTTTAATGATATGAAAGGTTTTTTTTCCTTCTGAATTTTAGATGGCTGGTGTGAACTATTTTTATATTCATTCTACTTTGCATAATAGTCATGGTTTAAATTCTTTCTTAGAAAACTATTTCTCTTTAGGGAAGAAATTTATGACTATGAATGATTATTTTATGCATAAGCTGGGGAGCTCGGCTGCCTCGATATCGCTCGCCAAACCCCGAGAATTATCATATATTTCTTCTTAGTTTTCTTTGTGAAAAGTACTTGCTTCGTTGGCTGTTAGATTTAAGTCATACATAAAGGTATGGATGCAAGAAATTCCCTTTAAAATTATAAAATTAACGCATGATAGTCTTAAATTTATTAATAATAGAGTAAAAAACATCTGACTCAAAACTAAGACTAAATTCATGTTTTTGTAGGAATATATTTTAGCAAAGGCAAAAAGTAAGATTTTATTTTCGTCGGAAAACACATTACCTAATTGAAAATATGAAAAAACTATTCAGGATCAAGTTTAACTAGATACAGACAGCCTGTAAAATTAGAAATATGCAAAACTTCTTTAAATTTTGCATTTCACTCTCAAGCATATGCACTATAGCATTGTTGATCTCTCTCTCTCTCTCTCTCAAATACTTCTAAAAAATGAACTTTCTAACAATAATATAATAAAATTTGTCAGCCTGCAAACAAATATTTTTTTCGTTTTTGAGTTCCAATGTGAAACAGAAAGGTATATTGCATTTGCTGATTAGATTTCATTAAGAGTAAGCAGGAAATATTTTAAAGAGTGTAAGACACAGAAGCAAGAGGATTGCACCTTGGTATGGCTGGTTTTTCATAGCAGTAGTCGTTTCAATAAATTCTTGCTAGAGAGGATCCAAATCCTAATCGACCTCGAGAAAAATCATTTTCATGCCATTGAGGCTTAGGCTTGTTTTTCACACGGCTTATGACATAAACCTTATTCATTGTTCAACACGTATGGAAGAGGAGATTTCTTGAGGATTCACGAAGTTTTCTCATTTTATTACACACCTCTATTTAACTTGATCCGTTTCATGCTCGCAAAGATAGAATTTGGTAATCGCTTTTTTTACTCATTTCCTGGTGTGCTAGAACTAGACCTTTCGCGCCTAACCCCTCCTGCAAGGGGTATGTCCCGTCGTCGGAGTGGAGGTAATTCAACCCCCACACCATTACTATGCCCACTAGGAAAGCGAGAACCATCTTTCTTATCCAGAGGCTTCTCATCCACGTACTCGTGTTGCCCTCAATGGGAGAGCATACCTGATAGATAACTTAACCTAATTCAGGACGTGGGTAACTCTGTTAGCACTCGGGAACATTGAATGACACCCGCTGCAATAGCTCGAGCACTGAAGCTGGAGTCCTAATAGTCATCACCGACTATTTCCCGACCCTCCCGCAGAAGGTACATACTATCACTGGCGGGAGTAACTCCCCCCCCCCCAAATATTACTAGGGAAGCGAGGACCGAACCCGGTTACTTATTCGGCGGCTTCTCATCCATGAACTCGCGGTTCCCCCCGGGGGAGATGCCTGGTATATACCGCAAACCGTGTTACCCCCGTCACGCCGAAACACCCGCGGTACTGAATGATAGCCTCTGCAATAGCTCGAGTACTGAGGCCGGAGTCCTAGTAGCCCATCACCCGGCCACGGCCCGACCCCTCCAGAAGGAGGTAAGTACTATCACTGGAGGGAGGTAACACAACTCCCACCATTATTATACCCCCAGGACAAGCGAGTTCCTGCTTGCTTATCCGGCAGCAACTCATCCGTGTACTCGCGGTGTCCCCCGGGGGAGAGATGCCTGATATATATAAATTTCGCCGTCTTGCAAAAAGCACACGGTTGAAAGTTGGTGACAGATCATGTTTTTCCATTTAAACAACTTAATGTTTTACATTACATTCATAAACAACTTCTTGTTACATTAGATTCATAATTTTTAAAATTCCAAAATATATCCAGATACTTCATAGCATACAACATAGAATACACATTAAAAATTTCATCACATCATAATTATAATAGAACAAGCAAAAAAACATAAAGCATAATGAAATTCAATTTTCGATTGAATTATTAATTACCATTAGCATTTACCATGACATTTTCCATATAAAATTTAAAATAATTTCCTCGCACATTACCAAAAAAGGAATAATACATCAATCGATAGGATTCAATTTTCAAAATAATATTTAACATTTACACAGGACGATTATAACTAAATTAACACTTAAGAGACAACTCTAATAAATTTTTAACTATTTCAATAAGTCCATTTCTTGCCAAGTCATTCGCAGTTAACTGCATTAAGCCCAATGTCCCAAAGTTAGTTGGAAAATAATTTTTACTGATATCTTTGTTAAGATTACAACCAAAAATATAGTGGCTTACTGTTCCTTTATCCAAAACACATCTGTAATTGTCATTTTTTTGAAAGAATCTATTTTGATAACCTGGAAAACTTCCGTGTCCTGTATATAGTTGGTTTAGGTAAAAATTACCCATGCATCTCTTGAGGTCTATTTTAGGCAAAAGCCCAAAAGTGTACCCCCTGATATATATAAGGTGGTACTAAAATCATGGGATAAACTTTAAGAGTGGTGTCCAGGCATACAGAAACAAGTAATTTTTACAAAAGAATGGGGGATCGCAAACGCAAAGAACGATCGCTACAGGGGCCTGTTTGCCAGCGAATTCAGTAAAAGAAAAGGATAAACCAGGTAAAGTGTACAATACAGGTTTTTATGGAATGCAAATTTACAATAGCACAGTTACACAGTTGCATGACTAACACCATTACAAGTTGTGCGCAACGTGACAAATACAATGGCAAGTAGGACGCATTATCAACAACAAACATTTGGAGTACTTAAAATAAGTGTTCAAATGACTTGCCGACCTAAGCTGTACACCCGTCGCATGTTGTTATTTATGTAACTGCGTTGCTGTGCTGTTGTAAATTTGTATTTCATCAATCCTGTGTTGTACACTTTATCTGGTGAATCATTTTCTTTTACTTAATACACTAGCAAAGAGCCCTGTATTGGCCGCCCTTTGCGTTTGCGACCCCGTGTTCTATCGTAAAAATGACTTGTTTCTGAATACCTAGCCTACATTTAAAGTTTCTCCATTGATTTTAGAATCGCCCTGTAAACTTCGAGATAGAAAGAAAATAAAAGACGGATGGAATGGTGGGAAATACAATATTCACGCTTCAATTCTCTTTATATTTTTTATTGTAAAATTTCCCGGTGAAGGGTCAGATGTGTGGTCAGTCGTTTACCGATCAATAATTATTTAGTTACCATTAATTTGCATATTATTTGCATATATATAACCCAAGCCTATCTCGCAGACACAGAGGGGGTAGGGCTCGAAATGGGTCGGCGGAGTTTGTATTATAATTTAGAGTTGTAATACAAACTTTGGTTATGCTGGCATTGTTCGGAACTGCTTGTGGGCAAAATTTGTACATAGGTAAGGGCGGCCCTGATTACTTAATATTATATATTCAGATACATAAAATTAAATCTTAATCTTTTCAGCTAAGATTTCTTGAGTTAGTTTTATCGTATATTATATAAACATCATTAAAAAAATCGATAAATAGTTCCTGATCGATTTAGGAAAACATAATTCGCTTACTAGAGATTTTTTAAAAAGGATATGAGTTGATTAAATATTTAAACAACGATTTTCTAGTAAATGTCACTTTCAGCATTCCTGGAAATCAGATTTATGCGGTCTACAAAGAGCTGTTGTTCTCTTTTTCCGAAAGCGAATCATTAGAAAAAAAATTCTGTCTTTTAACTGATTCTGCCTAATTATGGTTATGAATTTGCATTTAGTTCATGGTCATGAGAAAAAATGCTAACGAATATGTCAGCTCTCTTTAAGAATAATAAAAATAATAATAATGAGTGGCTAAAAAATTATCCCTATCCTATTCTTAAGGAAAAAGAACTCCTAATTTATAACACCTGAAAATTCCCAGCTTGGGAATTAAGGTCTCGTTTAAACATTCGTATTCTCAGCTATGATATCATTGTAGCTACTGAACCACACCCTGTCAATTAAGATGAGGCATTATAAGGATTAAATAAAAGCCGATTGATTCATATAGTCCAGGGATGGGCAAACGGTTTTAAGAGCGAGTCAAAACCGAAAGAAAAAATGTTCGCGGGCCAATATAATTTATTACAAAACCCAAAAAGATTAAAAAAATATTGCTTTAAAAATTCTTTAATAACCAATACGATGAATTAAAAGATAATTGCATTTCTAAAAGCTAGATTTTGTTATAAATATAGCTTTTTGCTATGAATACATTATTTATAATAGTATAAAATTTCTATACTATTATTTTAAAATCTGCGGCGGGCCGGCTAGAACCTACAAGCCTCATTATTAGCCTATTAGACTCACCATCACTGATATAGTCGGATAATGAGCTGAAATTTCATTTATTTTCATTCATGTGGCGCCTAATTATTTACATCATGAATATGAGCGTTTTAGATGACGTCTCCGATTGGAAATCCAGATTTGTTATGGACAGTTTGGTTAACAGACACATCCGCTCCACAGAAGAGTTGTAATTTTCATTGTTATCTAATAAGATGACCTCTCCTGTTTTGGAAAGGGGTTGTCGTTTTCATTCATCTCAGAAAGCATATAATACTTGAGATGTTTATAGATTCTATGTAATTTTTGTGTCAAATTATAAAACTAATTAATGATTAAATTTTAGTTTTAAGACGAAAAATGCGATAGTTCGATGCACGAGTATTCTCGGGCTTTTAAGTTAAGCTGTTAAATTGGTCGATAATTGTAAAATTTTTTGCTGGCCTTAAAATTTCTGCACACGCTGTAAAACAAAAGATATTTTAAAACAATTTAGTCTTCCGCGAGTCGCAATTCTAGATACACAGTAAAGGAAAGAGACAGAAATAAAAAATAAATGCGAAAATCCTTTATCATTTGAAAAAAAGCATGAATAAAAAATTGAAATTAATCTGGAAGAAAGGCCAAGCATTATTTAGTATTTATCAGATATTTTTGCAGAAGAATATTTAATACTTTCTTTAGTTCGAAGTTTCAAAGCAAAGAATAGTCTCTATGATTAATTTTTAATGAATCAATTGATATTTATAAAATGTTTGGAAACAAATTAATTCCCATCGCTTATATTTCGTAGCTTTTTTTTTCAGCCAAAGATATTCACTTAGAAATCAGTGAAAAACATCTTGAATCTTTTATTTATTTCACTTAATATAAAGGCCAACCATATTGTTTTTAAAAAAAATTAGAAATCGATTAATATGCATGAGAAATAGCGAACGAAGTCTTATGATTAAAAAATAAATTAATATGATTATTTTAATTTACAAAAAATTAAAATTATTTTTTGGTGTTTCCTCTGAAACAAACAAAAAAAATCCCGCTCTTTTTGGAAAAAAAAAAATATTGCCTTTAATGTTTAAGGTAAGTGTTCAGAGAGTATTTCGTACGAGGAATCAAAACTGCAGCTATTCCATAACAATCGCAACAAGTTAACAAATCCTTC
>BGPR01052598.1:0-10573 GCA_013235015.1 Araneus ventricosus
CTAAATGTAATCTTTAGTTTGAGGATTATTAATTCGCCCTCTTAAAAAGCATATATAACTAGCTTCAGTACAAAAGGCTTGAAGTATATTGTTTTATTTAAAACATTATTCAGGGGTTAAGAAGGTTATTTATAATCCTTCATGTGTATTAATTATTACTGGCTATTTTGGAATATAGATTATTATGTGACTATCTATATAATAAATGTTTATGTGCATTCAATACGGATTACGCCAGTTAAGCTCCGTTTCTATTTGTGATCGGCTCTAAATGTTTTACTTTTTGCCGAATACTAAATCAAGAAACAATATGAAAAGTTTTATAGTGCCATCAGAGATTACTAAAATATATATAAATGGCATTGTAGTTAAACCTTAAAATTAAGGAAATAATTTTTACATTCGTAGACTAATATGCTGACGTGTAGACTGAAAATAAATTGAAATCAAGAATATAAAAAAGACAACTAATAATATGAAATACAGCCAATATTTAAAATACAACTATTTATAAACATCAAATAAATTGAAGTCACAGACATCTAAAGAATATCAACTTTCATGCAACTTCAATGATGTTCATATTTTTAGAAACTCACGACATGAAAAATAAGTAATATAGCCTTCAATTTTTTGGCCCAACGGTCTGGCATTTGTCTAGTCTAACGGTGTTTATTTTTGTCATGGACACGGGCAATATGCAGAAAGAGGGCTCTCGAAGACATGAAGTGTAATTTTGTCACACGACAGGTGAGATCTCCAAAAGCAGTAAAACCTAGTTTGAATAGGTTCCAAGCTGAATAGAACGGATTCTTGCCGTTAGTCCGCCCCTCAAAGGGGGTTGCTGACTGTCCACAGTTCAGAGGGGGGAAGAGACTTGATCTGCTGCGCTTTTGGGAAAATCTTCTGTTGGGAGGAAGACACTTTTAAAACAGATAAAGGTTCTGCAGCCGCTCGCTTTTCGAATCGCTTTAGAAAGAAGACCGAACCACTCAGACGGTTAATTCGGGACTTTCAATCCGAGCTGATCGCACTGCTCTCTTCGGTGCTCCGGAGCCTGAAACTCCGTTCGAGACTCTTAATGCAGTTTTTCCCTCTGTCCCCCGTTCTCTCCTCGAACATTCAGTTTCATTCACTCCTTCAAGGAGTGGAGCGCCGCCTACCTTTCACTACACTGGATAATGGTACTGCTGGTTGACCAACAGTTCACCTTCCTAGTCCCTAGTGGCCAATCCCCTATTATGGGAAGGTTCTTGGGTTTCGCCACCACCTAGCTATTCAGGGGTGACACCAAAGGGTACCGCTAATGCGCTCTCTGACAGTTATTGATTCCTCGGCATTGTGGCGGCCCTCTGTGTGAAGCCATTTCTTCGCGCACGTCTCGTTAGCGATGTCCAGGTGCAACTGTCCTGCTGTTTGCCGCCAATATGAAAAGGTACTGCACTCTCTTTCCCGTGGGAATTGTGCTCGCGGGAAGGAAACATTACAACCTCACCCCCCTTTAGTGAGAATTTTTTCGAGAGTTTTTGAAGAGAAAAGATTCTCTGTTTACACACACATACTTGTTCATACTACTAACAGAGGCGTATTCACACTTTTTACCAAATTTAAAATTTCATATTTCTGATATCTAACTTAACACAAAAAATATACACAATAAACACTTTTAAAATTTGGCATTTCCTTCCCCTTTTCTTAAATAACCTACATTTTATATACAACTTAATAAGGGAAAACTATCTGCCCTTTTAATTCGTACTCTTAGTTCTAGTTTCACTTTGGCTAAGAGCGACAGCATTCGAATGGTTTTTTCCTGCGTTGTGTATCACCTTATATTAGAAGGGTTGTAATTCGAGGGACCATCTCATCAACCTCGGATTTGATCCAGCATTTGATTTCAGCCAAACCAAAGGGTTGTGATCGGTCTCAATTGTAAAAATTTGTCCGTCTAGGTAATACTTGAGTTTTTTAATTGCATAGATAATGGCCGCACATTCGCGTTCGGTTGCGCTATATTTCCGTTCTGCGTCCGAATTTTTTTTACTTAAATACAGAACGGGATGCTCCTCATTTTCCGCGTCAGGTTGGGACAATACGACTCCCATCCCCAGGTCGGATGCATCACTCTGCACAATAAATTCTTTTTTATAGTCAGGAGCGTACAATACGGGCTTTTGGGTCAATCTACGCTTTAACTCCTCGAATGCCTGGTTACATTCCTTTGTCCAAATTATACTCTCTCTCTTAACCTTTCCCTTTAAAACATTGGTTAGAGGGGCTGCTACTACGGAGAAATTTTTAAGATAGTGCGCGTAGTACCCATCCAATCCTAGGAAAGCTCTAATTTGCGTCTTTGAAGTGGGAGTGGGAAAATCTAAGACTGCTTTAATTTTTGCCTCTGCGGGAGTTCGTACTCCAATACCTACGACGTGTCCCAAATATTTTGTGTGGTTTTGGGCAAATTTGCATTTAGATGGTTTGATCGTTAAATTTGCGTCGCCTATACGTTTCAAGACTTCATTTACGTGTTTCAAATGATCTTCCCAGTTATTCGAATAAATGGCAATATCGTCTAAATATGGGACTGCGAAGCTTTCACAATTCTCTAACACCTGTGACATCAACTTACTAAAAAAATACGGGGCGTTGACTAACCAGAACGGCATTCTTAAAGGAACATAGGTTCCGAAATTCGTCACAAACGCGGCATAACGCTGAGCTCTTTTACTAAGGGGAATCTGCCAGTAACCCTTTGCCAAATCAATCACTGTGATGAACTTTGCCTCTGACACACGTTTCACGCGTTCTTCAATATTTGGTAAGGGGAAATATTGATTGCGTATGCTAGAGTTCAAACGTCTGTAATCTATGCATGGCCTAGGCTCTCTACCAAGATCATAGGCGAAGTGTAATCGGATTGACCGATTTCGATTATTTTTAAATCCAGCATTCTCTTAATTTCTGCCTTGAGAAATCCCCTTCTGACGCTGAGAGGTGCGATACGGTTTCGACCTAATCGGGTTATTACTGATTAATTCTATATCGTGCTCAACTAAATGCGTTTTTCCTGGCTCATTTGAAAAAACATTTTGGTGACGGCCTAACAGTTTACGTAACTCTTCGATTTCTGAGAGACTGAGTCGTTCCTCAAGCGCGCTATCCCTAATTATTTCTTCGAAATCACACACATTTGGATCTGATGTCGGATACGGAATCCCTAGCTCGTCTGATTCGGTTTCGGGAGTTTCTTTCCTTTCACTAATTAGAAGGCTAATTTTCTCCGGTCTCTGATGGTATCGTTTTAACAGGTTTACATGATATATTTGGGTTTTATCATTTTTGTTTGCCATTTTTACAATGTAATTGGTGTCAGAAAGTTGACTTTCAATTACCCCAGGTCCAGTCCACTGTACCGCCATTGTATTTGGTTTACAGGTTGCGAGAACCAAACCCTGATCGCCTACTTGAAATTTCCGTCGGACCGTGTTTTTATCATACCAGGCCATCCGCTTAACCTGGACCTCCGTCATTCGTTCAACCGCCAAGTCTTGACACCGCCTCATTCTATTTATAAGCTCGAAAACGTATTCGGTCACGGAGGATTCCGATTCCTGTAGGTTTAACCAATGTTCGTACAATAGCACTTCAGGCGTCCTTAAATTTTTTCCGTGCACTAACTCTGCGGGGCTAAATCATGTGCTTTCATGCATCACTGTGCGCAAAGCTAGTAAAGTCGCCGGAAGGTTTTTTTTCCCAATCCTCTCCTGATTCTAAACACAGTACTTTTAACAACCACTTTAAAGTTCTATGGGACCTTTCGACTGGGTTAGATTGCGGGTGGTGCACTGAGCTGTGGGTCACCTTAATCCCGAACCGTTCGAAAAACTCTGTAGTTAAATGGCTCGTAAAAGAGGTTCCATTGTCGCATTGAATTTCTCGAGGAAATTCCATCCCACTAAAAACCTCTAGCAAGGCATCTATCACCGAAACCGAGTTAATATCCGCGACTGGTATCGCTTCCGGATACTTTGAAGACATGCAAATAGCTGTCAAAAGGTAACGATTATTTTTAGCACTAATCGGAAGGGGTCCTACGGCGTCAATATTAATTTTTGAGAAGATCTCTGTAATTATTGGCACGAGTTTAAGAGACGCCTTTCCCTTCTCTTGGGTTTTTCCGATGCGTTGACAAGGATCACAACTTCGCACATAATTTTCCGTATCTTTGACGCAGTTTGGCCAAAAATAATGTCTTAAAATACGATCCTTTGTTTTGGTCAAACCTAGATACGCGGACGTGGACTCGTGATACAACGCGAGAATTTCATTCCTTAAATCAGCTGGAATCACCAGCTGCAAATTCGCATTTCCGAAATGATCCTTATTTTTCCGAAACAACAAATCTCCCTTCTTTACAAATTCGCCCTTTCCCTCTCGTCCCTTTTCCTAGCATGGCTTCAAACTAGTGTCCGAACAAACTAACTAATTCCTTTGTTCGGACGCGAACGCTTCTGAATCGACCTTCAATAAACTATTTGTGTCTCCTTCTGCCTGCGGCAGTGGGAAAGGGACCAATTCTTCTGCTACGATTATAGAAGGAATTTCGTCCTGGACAGGTCTCTGCGGAGGGGGATTTATAACGGCGCTAGCCTTCGTTTCTTTTCGCAATTTCTGACTTCTCGTCACTACGGCATTTAAATTTGGAGTTTTCCGTTTCTCTTCAATTAATTGAGCACTCCTAGTTCCTAATAAGTATATCCCATTATCAAGGCTTGCATAAATTACGGCTGCTTTTGTGATTATCTTCCCAAAAACAGGAATTTCAAGTTCAATTTTCGCGAGGGAAAGACAAGTAAAGTTTTTATCTAGAGGCTGTCTAATCAAAACCGTTTCTCCCGTTAAATCTTCGGAATTAATGTGATTGCGGCTCACTAAATCAATAGACGCTCCGGTGTCCCTTAGAATTGACATCTCTGTTTGATTCACAAGAGCCTTGCTCATGTATGGAGCAAAAAGGTTTTCGGTTGAATCCGACATTCCGACATGATTTACAACCACAGCTGACTTATTTTCCTTAACTGTGGGCAATTAGGCCTTAAATGTTCCGTCGAATGACAGATGTAACACGCGGCTGGTTTCCGGTGTTCAAAATTCTCGTTTCTCCAATTCCCCTTGGGCGTGGGGTTTTTCTAAAATTGGTGTTCGGATTTACCTACGAATTTACTTTTATTTTCCTTCCTCGGTGAAGGTAGTTTAATATTTTCCAATGGTTTTCGCTCGGGCATCCTGACATTATGTAGTTTCCGACTACTCCTGACAGATTCATATTCATCTATTTTTCCCGCTAATACTAATGTATCAACTAACTTTCCCCATTCATGAAGAAAATGCTCTTTCACTTCGCCTGCCACCCGACGTTTTATTTGGTCGGAAATCATTAGATTTTTTAAATTTTCAAAGTCTCTAACTTCCAATCCGTCGAGCCATCCATCGAGATAATTACGAAGTTCAAAAACGAGCTCTCTCCATAAAGCTCCGGTTTTCTTTTGATGCTGGGTGAATTTTAATCGGAAGGTTTCCGGTTTCATTTTTAATCTGTCTAGCAAAACTTCTTTTACGTTGAGATAATCCTGCATTTTTTCCTCTGTTTCTTTAATAATTATTTGTGCCAGATCCAAATGGCAAAAGTGAAATAAGTTGCGGGACCCATCCCTTTTCCGCAATTCCTGCTGTGCAAGCTTGACGCTCAAACAACGCCAGATATATAGATATATCGCTAACTTGCGCGTCAAATTTTTGCATGAGATTTTTCAGACTGAGCCGATTTTTGCTATTTTCACTTCGGGTCGAAGCTACACTATTAACTTCTGCGGCATTTGAGATTCTCATTTTTTCTAATTCGAATTCCCGCTCTTGTCTTAGAGCCTCTGTCCTTTTTAATTCAGCGGCTTCATTTTGTGCCTTTAATTCAGCGGCTTCAGCTTGTGCTTTTAATTCTGCGCGTTGTTTGACGATTTCCTCCAAACAGCCTCGTACAAACTCCTCCTCAAAATCTCGGGAATCCTTAACCTTTTCACAGATGTCTATTTTTTTATCATTAGAACTAATCTCAATTCCCATATCGTCGGCCAACGCAATTAACTCCTCCTTGCGGTGTTTAGCTAGGAAAGCCATTTTTTAACTCAAGCAATTTAAACTTATATTCCCAAAACAAAATTTACGCAGAACTAAACATCAATAATTCTAAACCTTTTCGCTAAAATTTGCACATATAACAAAACCCAAAATTTACTTTCATATACAATACCAAACAAGATTACAGCACAACATTATGAAAATTTTCAATATCAAGTTTCTAATTTCAATTGGAAATTTTACTACTAACTTTCATGAATTTTTATTCCCTTAAGTGCAACATCCTACACAAGCTATAAATAAGTAACCCTACACTAAACATGTATTATACACTTGAATTCACAATGCTACGATCACCAAAACCAAATACTCTTAGCCTCATGAACTATGAACTTAGTACCTTAAACTTACACATTTGCTTAACTACACAAAAAATTTAATAAAGAAAATTTTTAGTTTGATATCTTATATTTCACTACTCTCAAGATTTAGAAAAACAAAATCAATAAGATATTTAACAATGATAATTTAAGTTAATTAATTAACTACTAACCAGAATTTAGCTCTTCAAATTTGTTCCACACAGAGTCACAAAAAGCTCTCTTAGACTTTTAGAATTAATTATTCTAGATACATTTCTATAACTGTAATTTCCTCTGAAAGTAGTAAAATGAAACAAGCTTACCGTGGTGTAGATTGCACAGGGGACCAAGAGAAAGGCACTTCGGGAACACAGAATGATGACACAGTTCACAGTATAGTAGATTCACTTTGAATTAGGCTGTCTCCACGGTTTCCAAGCCGGTTGCCTCCGTCTTTGCTAGGCTGCTCCACAGGTGCCTACGAGTCAACAGGTTCCAGGGACTTCCAGGGTTCCCAGCGGGTGCTTCCAGGGTTCACTGCCAAAGTCCGATGATTTCCAGGCGTTTCTTTTTAAGCGATGTGCTTCAACCGGATTTATTCTAAAGACCGATGCTTTCAAAGTTTTCTGTGACTGGAAAATTTTCCGAGTCACAGTCGCAGACCAGTAACTCTAAGGCTTCAGATACTGCGCAGGGGAGGGGTAGCGATCCCTCAGCTGAAACCAGTTTATTATTGCTGTAATGTCTTGGCCTAGGTGTGACCAAATAAATTCAAGCTTAGGTTGGCCTAAGCACTTTTATTAATACAGCAATAATTAAGAGACACTTCTCGCAGAGAAGTCAGGATAAAATATAAGTATATACAAAGTCGGTCAACAACATCATAGTTCGAAACGTCAAAGTTCCATGGACGCTTAGTCCATAAAGAATATTAATCACAGGAGGAATAGCTTCCACCTATCAACGTTATACCGAACCACGAGACTTCCAGGAGTGCTCGCAAGTTGATGAGCCGAGAGTTCGGGGAATGCCGATTCCTCGGGGGTTACCTACCAAAGTCCGAATTAATTCGGGACTTTCAATCCGAGCTGGTCACACAGATCTCTTCGGTGCTCCGGAGCCTGAAACTCCGTTCGAGATTCTTAATGCAGTTTCTGCGTCTGTCCCCCGTTCTCTCCTCGAACATTCAGTTTCATTCACTCCTTCAAGGAGTGGAGCTCCGCCTACCTTTCACTACACTGGATAATGGTACACTGGTTGACCAACAGCTCCCTTCCTAGTGGTCAACCCCTATTATGGAAAGGTTCTTGGGTTTCGCCACCACCTAGCTATTCAGGGGTGACACCAAAGGGTACCGCTAATGCGCTCTCTGACAGTTATTGATTCCTCGGCATTGTGGCGGCCCTCTGTGTGAAGCCATTTCTTTGCGCACGTCTCGTTAGCGATGTCCAGGTGCAACTGTCTTGCTGTTTGCCGCCAATATGAAAAGGGACTGCACTCTCTTTCCCGTGGGAATTGTGTTTGTGGGAAGGAAACATTACAACATATATACATGCATGCAAACATACATACCCACAAAGATTTTATTTATCTTAAGATAGTGATTTGATCTTCGCCTTTACTGTTTTCTTGTCTGACGTACACCATTTGAACTTAAAAGAATGCAATTTACAACTCGTCCCTGATATTTAATAAAATTGAAGCTTAGATATTTCAAACTGCTCTATTTTTTCTGGAGGTAATAACATTAACCAAATTAAGCACTCACACATAATTGATTTTATTAAAACTAATAACGTTGAGTAAGACTTGTGTAGTTAATAAAGTTGTAAAACTATTATATTTAGAAATAGTTTGTGAAACTCTAGTCTAAATTACTTGCTTGTTTTCATAAACAATAACCTTCCTACTTTTCATTTCGAAATTTTATATTCAGTAAGTTAATTGAGGCTAATGAAAAATTTCACAATTTTTTTATCCGATAGTTTACTTCTTAATCTAGAAGTTGGATCAATCATCTACCAAATGGACGATGGATATATTTCTTACATTTCGATCCTGAAATATGTTTGTGATACAAATTGAAGAAACACAATTGCTCAAAAATGAAATGAAATGATTTGCAGAAATGAAACAGAAATAAAAATTTCAAAAGGTATTGCCTAATTTTAGGGAGAGAAATAAATCCATTTTTTTATCCTTATACAGCCAGTGGCGGCTCCTCATCTCAGAAACAAACAGTGCTGCAACCGTTTTATTGACCTAAGTTGTAGTTAAATTTGTGCTGAATATTTTGGTGTATAATGATGATATACTAAAAATTGATAGTTTTTGAGTTATAAACAAAAAAACTGGGAAAATAATTTTCTTGTGTTTTGGATATACCTAACATTCCAACAAAAATTATTGGTGGAAAACCTCATATTCGTAATCAATTATTGATTTCCTTAAATTTTTCAATATTAATTTTTGATAAATACTGGTCTCAGCTCAGAAACAAGCAGTGCCGCAAAAGTTGTATAAACATAAGTTGTAGGAAATTTTGTGCTGATTATTTTGGTAGGGAATGATGATATATTGAAAATTAATAGTTTATGAGTTATAGGCAAAAAAAACTGGGGAAGATTTTTTCCCGTGTTTCCTGGCTGTAACTAAAATTCCAACAAAAATAATTGTTGGCAAACCTCGGATTCGTAATCCGCACCTGAAAAAACATAAAGAAGCAAAAACTACAACTCCTTCAGAATTGAATTTTAAAAAAACCTGCTTAACTACTGAGAAAAAGCGAAAAAAAGGCAAATGAGGAAGTAGCGCCAATCGTGAGCTGTCAAAAAGCAGCTAAAATGAATGCAATTTTAAGCAGAGAAAGGGTTGGTTTTCTCACGCTTCGCGTTGATCATAGCGTTAATTTCGGATCCTGAGGAGGGGCAATACTTTCTGCAGCTCTGGTCTGTCTCTCTCTTAATTGTTGATTGATTTTCCGTCTTCTTTTTACATTTTTTATTACTTTTTTGCCATTTTCGTTGATCATTGAATTCTCAAAGAGGGAAAGTAAGCCAATTAGAATAAAAAGAAAAATACAATCTTTTAAAATATTTTCAGGGGGGACTGCAGCTCTGCAGCTCTTATGGACGACCCGCACTGCATAATAATACCTCAAAGATCCTGACCTCGCATTGTATCATTGTATCTATATCTCTCATGTTAACATTTGCTTGTTTTCAGTACAGTTAATTGGTTGTCTCTTTAAGCTGCCACTTCCCTACCACTCAAGCCGTTTATAAAGAGTCATAAGGAATGTAGGCCCGGGAGCAGGAGGTGGTGTTATGCGTGTAGAAGAATGCGTGTTTAAGTAGTTCCCACCCTTTTTGTTTATTTCTGTTATATTCTTATTGTTTTCTTGCTTTTATATATTATTTTTATTGATTGCTTGTACTTGATCTCCCATTTTTGCATGTCATTTCATTCTAAAAAAATATTTACCCTTTAAATCCGAGGAGATTTTTTCTTCTAGCTCCTTTGAAACCGGGTGCTTTTGGGAGGAAGCGACATGAATTGGACTCTCCCAACGTGGGTGGTCAGTTTCCCCACCACCCCAACCCCTTCTATAACCTTCCCTTAAAGCGCACGGAAATGGGCTGTGGTTGGTAAGAATAATTGGACCCCCTACTCCTAAGCGATCTCAGAACCTCACCTGCTCTGAAAAGAAGACAGCCGCCTCAGACCGGCCCAGTAAATTTCTAGACCTCCCAGAACCGCTTCGCTCGGTTTTAGAGGGTTAAGCAGTGTGTGCTGTTCTTACATTTGTATATATTTTTATATTTGGATTCATTTTCCACTCTTGCTACCTCTGTTAGTTAATATTTTGGATATTTTTATTTATTTATCCCTCACCGGCTTCATCTCTCTAACCAAAAGTGGTGTATGGCGCAATAACCCCTTAATTGTTTCATTTTCTTTGCTATCTAACAAGATGGTCCCTTCTGTTCTGGAAAGGGGCTGTCGTTTTCATTCATCTCAGAAGGCAATTAATATTACAGATGTCTATAAACTCAACTTAATTTTTATGTAAAATT
>BGPR01052599.1:0-10572 GCA_013235015.1 Araneus ventricosus
TAATGTTAATGAAATCGATTATTTCGAAAATAAATAAAGATATGAAAAACATAGACGTTTATTACATTTGTTTATAAAAGAATTATAGCATATTTAAAAATATAAGACATTAATAAAATAGTCCTTATGTGGAAGAGAATGTAAAATTCAATTCGTCACTGATTAATGTTGTCATACTGTTAAACAATTTTTTAAACTATATTCGCACTTCAATGTAGTTCAATAAAAAACTTCCTAATATATATTTCAGAACACTTTAGAATTATATATATTTTTTATATCACTCTTTTGGAATAAAATTGTTTGCAGAAAATTTCATTTCTTTTCATTGGAAAAAATCACCTATGCTGCTCACTTATATATTTGTGTTTTACATTCATGAATATAAAGAAGTGCTTAAAAATCAATTACACAATAGTGATTACCGATTAAACAAAGCACTTTTTTCATTACTGTCCTTTATAAATCTATAGTCTTTTTGCTTAACCTAGAAAATCGTTACTATATTTCCAAACAAGGAACTTCTGGCAAATAATACTTATCAGTTTTTATGTACCGTGTGTAACAGCTGAGTTCACACAGATGCAACAGTCCGACAATAATATGGTATCGGAAAAAAAATATGGTAAAGAAAAGTTAGGAATCCAATATTCGGCATATTTTTCCGCCATAGCTTTTGACAACTAGTGATAAATTACCAGAAAACAGCCCATGCTGTAGGATTATGGGTCTTCTTTCTAATGATACATTTCGATGATGTTATTTTGTCAAAAGAACAAGAAAAAATTAAAGAAAAGTGAACTATCTGTTGCCACCGATTCAAAAACTTTCATCTTCACCGAATTTGACATCAGCATAGAAAACGTGAAGAAAGATGATTTTAGTCAGTATATTCGAATAATAAGACTGAAGCTCTAATGCCTGTTGTCGCCAATAGAATGCATATTTAAAATTTTCATTAAATCGATTTAAAACATATAGCTGGTAGCCTGAGGGCTGATAAAAAATAAATTGGTGTTTTTCTCTCAAGGTTGCATCTTTTTGCTTTGCTTCGTTTATACGCCGGAGAATATCATATTTTATTCTACAATGTTGAAGGAAATTTCTTATCCGTGTTATTACTTGATAAAATTCACCTTTGTTTAATATTATACAATTTTATGAAGGATTTTTTTCTGAAATAAAGACAAGTGTTGTTAGGTGGTAAAAAAAACTGTTCTTTCAGCCATAAACCATACCGAAAACAAACTATTATCTTTTAAATCATTTTTCCCGTGTTTTATTCAAGAAATGAAAGTCAAAAACATTTTTAAATCAATTTTTGAAACATCGGGCTTTTAAGGATTAATTGTATATTAGCAATTATCTATGTATATAAAACGCTAAGGTGCATAGCGGCAAAAACGGGTTAACTTCTGTTTTGCAAACGGCAACAATCGGTTTATTTTCAAAATTACAAGCCTTCCTCCCTTTAGACAAAATTTCATAGGCGTAGCCTATCTCTGTATTCGGTCTGGTGTAAAACCCTTTTTTTTCTCCCAAAAAAATAAGTTTACGATGTAGAATTCGCAATATATATATTTTTTAAAATTTCAAAGAGTATTCATTCAAAGACTTTTGTGTGCGTGGAAAAGTACATCCAGGATGCTGAAATCCAAACCTATTTTTTTACTACCGTGAACACTGCATATTGTCTTACAAAGCATATATTTTTTAATTGAGAAGCATAATTATACAGGTAGTCATAAATTATTGGACCCATTTCAAAAATTAGTAAAAAAAATAATAATGTTACAACCGCGGTTTTTTTTAATGAGAGAGCAAATAAAGTTTTTTGCCAGATAAGTGGCGTACCACTACGGCGTTATAAATATGCTACAGCGAGATATTTGCATCCGCAACGGCTACCGATCAGCAGAAGCCGATGAGTGTTTTCTGGTTTGCTTCTTTAGTTTTTCTTTAATATCTCCAAAAATATTCAGTTTTCACAGTATATGCGAATAACAAATTAAAGAGCGTAAAATTCCCAACCAATACATTATTTTATTTTTCTTCTAGCTTTAATATTTTCGAACTCAAGGGCTCTCAAAAATGGGAGATGTCCAATAATTTACGACCACCTAGATCCCCGGAACGGCGCGTTACCTATCTGATTTTTTTGGAATCCGCTCTCATTTTAAAAGAAACCGTAGTTGTAATATTAATAGTTTTTTTTAATTAATTTTAGAAATGCGTCCAATAATTTATGACAGCCCTGTACAATACAGAGCAAATGCTCTGAGTAGATCGACTAGTTCATAATATTTATGTGATAATAAAGAAAAATTGAAACATTTTTCTTTGACTAGGATTCCACATCGTGGATGGCATTCACACGGTGTGATACAACACAAAATGTGCGGAGCAGGATTATCAAATATGCAAACGGCTACGGTCTCAACTGCTTTGGGAGGGGAGGGGGGGCGCCCTGAAGAGGTAATGGCGGTATTTTCAGGGTAATCTAATTTGTGCTTTCGTTTGATTTCCAAACAGCATGTACTCGAACATATTCAAATTTAAACCAAGTTTCATTCAAAAATTCAGCACATTATTCTTAGAAATTTCTTTTTTCGTGTTTTTCAACTTGTTTACGGATCAGTTCGGTCCTTTATTTGCAGTTGGCTGAGGGGTTAACAAGTCATAGGTCCGGGGAAATTTGCATTTGAGTATTTAGAACGAATTAAATAGGTTTCGTATATTTTAAAACCATTTTGCTTACTTTCAAATTTAACATTTTTTAAACATGAGGAATTGAAAGGACTCTCTTGAATGAGATCCGCGGTTATAAATTTTATTTCAATTTTCATGATATTATTACTTAAAAACTTCTCATATAGATATTAAAATAAAACCAATAAAAATATCTGCTATTGGAAAATTGAAAGTGGAAATGGAGGTCCGAAACGTCTATTGTATGAGATCTCCTACAGAGCTTTAACCGGCTGTTATGCAATGCCCTCCGATCTTTGTACTTTTAAGAGATAACACTTCTTTAAACTCCTTGGCCTCCATAGCAAACCAGCGGGAGTGGTCTCCCCAAGAATTTCTCGTATACTCCCTAACACATGCAGAAAAATAAGCAAAAAATAGTAAAAAACAACGAGCACCCCTAACGAGGTGGAGAAAAAATTAGCGAAACAACATACCACGAGTTTCATACAGCAAAAGTGGATGTGAAATCAAGAAGTCGGGGCGATTATGTAATAGGGCTGCGTAAGATACAGGAAAACCAAATTTGCAATTTCAACGCCTTTTTTCAACCGATTGAGACAAAAATTGAATACAAATCTATAATTAAGGTTAGAAGACCATATACCAAATTTCATCTATCTAAGTCAACGTATTAAAGAGTTATTGTCTTCACAAATATGCGATTATACAGAGCGACAGACAGTCGATTCTTTGACGTATTTGGCCCGGACCTAAATTCCCGATGTTTAAACTGTGTACCGAATTTTATGCATTTATCTATTTAAGTTTTAGAGTAATCGTGATCACATAAACGCCGACAGACAGACTTCCCGTAGACAGATTTTGTCCAAAATTTGAAAGAAACCTACGAATTAGGTGTAAAGATCACATACCAAATTTCATCCCTGTAGCTCTAATAGTTTTCGAATTTGTATTTAACGTTTTCAAAATTGCGTTTTAAGGACTCAGGGAGGTTTAAAACGTGGAAATTCGACAAAATCTAGAGTTGTTTTTTTTACGATTAAAAGACTTTATCTTTGTATACTTTGAATACCAGAAGGTAAAAAAACTACAGCAAAATAAGATACAAAACTTCTCAAAAGGCAAAATATGGAAGCATTTGGAACTATCCTAAAAATCTTATCTACGTATATATGGAAAAGAAACTAATTTAACGCTGGTTAACCACCTTCAGCAATCGAAACATTCCAACGATACAATTTCCGATGTGATGGGGTTTGTTGTCAAAATGGCAACCAGAGACACTTGGATTCAATTGTTGACGTAATCATTAATGCTTTTTCTTTAGTATTGCTTGAGGTATAATTAATTTAAATATTGTTTCTATATATTTATTTAACCTTGAACAATGGAACGGCGCTGCCCGCAGTTAAATAACACGCATCTGAATGATCGAAAAGACATTATACGGTTGAAATTTCTTTTTAATGTCATAATTTCAAACAGTGAAAAGCATAATTTTTGTCAGTATTTTAAAAGAAAATTTCATTTTTTACACACGCATTAATAAAGTTTTTTAACAATTTATTATAAATTAAATCCTTTGCTAAAACTGATAATCATCAGTTGGTTTTATTTAACGTTTCTACGATTGATGACTTCTTTTTTTTCCGGGGGGGTGAATCTTCTTCATTTCTAATAATATATTTTTCTGTTTTTACTTCTGTTCTAATCAGAAGATAAGGGAGCACCGACTAAGTTTATTACTCATTTCCGATTTCTTGTTTTATTTAAGATTTTTTAGCTTCTTTATTTTTATTTCGGGTTCCAATTTTCCAAAACCGGCAATTCTTCAATGCACTAGTGATGTTACTACACTTTTAGGTTCATTACTGTTATCTGTATTATTTAATTAATTGAGAATTATTTTAATTGCTTAAAGTTTTTTATGCAATTTTCAATCTCTTAATTATTGAAGCCAGCTTTTTTATTAATGACAAATGTGTTCTATTACAACTATGTTATTTTATTTTTAATATTTATTTGTCTAGCAGTATTTGTACGGCGTTGCCCGTGGAATCAGGAATTCAACAAAATGAAGAAGGAAAAAACAAACACTCCCACAATGACATGAAAAAGCTCTGAATACAAAATAAAAGTTACACATTTATTGATTTCCCCCTTATTTCTCTTCGCGATAATGACATTTCAACTGTAGGAAAACAATACAGAGTACGTTAATCCGAAAAAATATTAAAAAATTGCAAAGTGAAACTGATTATTATACTGCAAGTAAAATATGCAGGACTTAAACACGTTAAAACACTGCCGAACGCACGGCGTTGCCCGTCGAATTAGGACTTCAACAAAATAAAAATAAAAAAAACGCCCACAATGACAGGAAAAATTTTCGAAAACAAAATCAAAACAAAAAGTACACATTACTGATTTTTCTGCTTATTTTTTTCGCGCTACAGTATAGAATAAGTTAATCCAAAACAATATTACAAAATTTGAACGTGAAAACTATTATTATACAGCAAGCAAAATATAAAATCGAATCCGAAATTAATAATCGAAGTCATTCATTCAGTTGAAGGTTATGACGTATCTTGCCCTCCGCCCCGTCAGCCAAACAAAATTGCCAGAAACGTTCCGAAGAAGTGCCGCGCGAGGAAACTCACTAGAAGAAAAATATCTTTCAACTGATCAGGAAAAAAATAATTTAAAAAAAACGGGAAAAGATATTTTAACCATTCTTGTCTAAATCCGACAGAATTGTTGCAGTTATAAACTGAAAAAAAATTGAAAATAATAGTGTTATTAGAACGTTGGAAGCAGCATATTTAAAAACAAAAATAAAATTTAGATTGCAAAACTTGCTATTTTTTTAACAATCTCTCAAAATTCAGTAAATTACGTTAGACGTTGAAAACAAACTTCATTAGAAGAAAATTGTTCGTTCTACCCGATGGTTCATATTTTGTTTTTCAACGATTATTAGGAAAGATACTACGGCCGTAAACTTGCCAAAAATGACCCAAAACAACACAAAACATTAAATAAAAAATTTTCTAGATTAAATTTTAAAATTCCGGCTTCGAGGTGCATTCAGTCACCATTACGACTACCTGTGTGCCAACTTTCATGGCTGTAAGTGCGATAGATTCGTCTGAACATCGTAGACACACACACAAACATTGCCTTTTATAAGTACAGATTAATATTTTTTGATAAACAAGATCTTTCATTTAAGTTATTTTAAATTTAGATCAGAATTTCGCGAACATAAGATGTTATCGAAAGAATATGATACTTTCTTTTACACAGGGTCAAGTTTCACAGGCCTTAAGGTGGTTTCACTCTAGTCGATTTCATGAATTATGTTTATTTTATAATTACGTAAGATGTCAATATTGCCATATTTTTAATTATTGAAAACAAATTTTTTTATTGAATTTTTTAATTAATTTTTTTATTGAAAACAAACAAAAAAAACAAGCTTTTATGATTTTAACAATAAAAATATTCGAGAAATACAAGAAAATTTAATACTTGGGATATTCTTCCTGATTTCCGTTATAATATAGACAACTTTTATTTAAAATCAAAATACAAAAATTGTGTTACGTTTTTTCCTATCATGGTTATATGAATAATTTCATTACTAAAAGTCAGTTCTTCAGGTTGTTCATCGCGCACTTACTACAAGATTTATTTAACACAACGTGTTTCCTAATTTTAAAGATGGAATTTTGTTATCGGCTTTTCATTAACTTCCGCGATATGCACAAGCTTTTAAAATTTGCGGATTTGCGCATTCTCGATGGCAGTACACTATCATTATGTTTTCAGAATTCAATTAATAAATGAAATAGTTGTATTTTGACATCAAACCATTGGTGTCACCTGCGATTAAATTCGAGAAAAACTATTTTCAAGATATAATATTTATAATAATGAATTAATAAAATCTAAAAAATAGAAAAAATGAATAAGAAAAGTTTCTAGCTTTTAATAGCACAATTATTTTTTTACAAACTCTACTTATATTCTGCTTGTTCCAACTTGCACAGAAAACAAAATTTAGCCATAAACGGAAAGTCTTTTCAACCAAACTGTTTTTCCTGAACATTTGTGAACCATTCCATGAAAAACTGCATTTGGCGGCATCAGTCTAGCCCAGGACACTTTCATTTTCAGAAGGAAAAATGTGTAACCTCCTAGTTTCCAACGAACGGCAGCATAATTAGAAACGCTTTTCATTTAGATGGCAATAAAAGAATTCTTTCAATTTAACGGAAGTGTGGAAATCTTTTGAATAACGGATATTCGCATCATTAAATAAACTTTTTGCATCATAAAAATGTTGTCCATCCGCAAGAATAAGAACTGTCTCAATGGAAACCGATTTTTTCAAAAACATCTGAAATCCTTTCTTCGTTACACCACTTTCTTCAATGCAGAACACTTTAAGTTGTGTGAAAGGGTTCCTTTCAAATATTTGATTTAACAGAGTGTCATCTAAACTCTCAACAGACTCGAGGTACAATTCTTCCAAATGCTTAGAATTAGACAGCAGGAACAGAAGACATTCTGCTTCATCATCATCTGGTTCCAATACATACAATCTTAGTCTTTTGAGGGCCAAATCGCAAGAAGATTTTGAAGAATCCTTCATAAATATGGAGCTCCAAATTTGTAGACTCTGCAAATCAGGACAACAGTCGCAGATAACATCAACCGGAACTCCCTCATTCCTTCTAAAGGGTTCTTCCTTCCCAAAGACAGATAGATGCTTAAGCTGCGGCCCTATTTCTTGAAGTACTTCAACGAAATCAGGCAAGAAGTCACCAAGAAAATTTTCAAAATGAATTCTAAGGAGAGTGAGTTGCTTCAAACATCGCAGCGCTTCGTAACCGTCTTTCTGGTGCACGTGAATAATCAATTCCTGCACAAGAGGGCAAAATTCAACAGCGGATCTTATCGTACCAACAAATCTAAAATTGTACTCCTGTCTATCCTTAAGGTTTCCGCTCCTGGACTCCTTGCCCCAAACACATCTTCGCAATTGGAAATGCCTGTCAATATCAAGGTTCAACAAAGAATTCTTCTGCCGTCTTTGAGCAATTTCTTCCAAGCTATCTAAAGAATCACTTAGACCAATGGAAATTAGCTTTGGACAAGTTTCTAGAACGTTTGCTATCGTGTCGGTATCCATATTAAAGACATGAAGTATTTCAAGGTTTCTGAGAAATGACAACACAGACAAATCTATAGGAGCGTTATTGACAGGAAACTCTTTAAATGAATCGTATATTTTCAGAACCCGAAGATTCGGACATTTCAGAAAAACGTCAGAACCAGGATGTACTTCTGAATGGAATTCTTCAAGATACGGATTCCAAAATATTATATTCCTCACAAAATGAAAGATATATTCTTCAGAATTTGGAGCAAGATTTCTCAAACAAATGCTCCCTGTTTTCTGTATTGCACTGACAATTAAATCCCGCTCTGCTTTCGGATCGAAAGGGCGAATGTCGAGGCGCGTGAGCCTGCCACTTGTGAGAAGCAGGAGGACATCACCAATCTTCGTATAGTCGTTCTTATCATCTGATATATCCATTAAGTCATTCACAGCTTCTGTTGGCAGGTCCGAAAATGGATTTGGAATGCATGATTTCCACATTCCTTCCTTCAAAAACCCATATATTCTGTCCAGACAAATCATGTACAATGATGCTAGTGACATCTTTAAAATTACAGGACCTAAAAAAATTTCATGTAAATTAGTTTATTGATAAAATCTGTCCCAAGCAAGAATAAAAATTTTTTGTCATTTGAATGAGTGTAGGGTAAGGTTGCTTAAGTCGTATCCCCTAAGAAAACCAGCGGGAGTGGTCTCCCCTAAATTTCCTCGTATACTCTTTAACAAAGGTGTCATTTTCCTGCGCCCCCGGGCGGATAAAATTTGCGAATTTGCTGCATGTCCATAAAAACACGATTGTCCCTCAAGGCGAAAAGTTTGGTTGGAAGTGGAAAGGAGTAGCGGAAGTGATTCCGGCCATTACGCAATAACGGCCTAGCTTCAATGTGCGATGAGAAAAGACAAATAGGTGAAAGTTGTTCACAATTTTCTTTCAACCGATTGACACGAAAATTGGGTTGGGCACATGTACACAATTAATTTTAGCAGATGGCATACAGATTTTTATTTATCTTAGACATAGGGTTTAGGAGATATCGTGTTCACAAGTATGCGATTATACACACCCTTTAACGGAGTTGGTCCATAATTTGATACGGAACAACGTTTCTGATACTAATAAAACTGTGACCGAATTTTATTAACTAGCTATTTAAGTTTTTGAGTTATAGATTTTGTTGTGAACACAGACAGACAGACTTCCCGTGAACGAACTTTGTCCAAAATTTGATACAAATCTAGAAAGTAAGATTACCAAATATCAAATTCCATCCCTCTAGCTATAATAGTTTTTGAGTTATCGTGTTCACAGACACACAGACAGACATAATTCCAAAATTAAGTTTTTCCGATTCAGGGATGTCTAAAACTTGAAGAATCAACAAAATTTCCAGTGCGAATTTTTTGAAGATTGCAATACTTTCTCTTCGTATATTTCGTATACGAGAAAGTATTTATTAAGTCTACAAATTGCAGGTTTTGATAAATGAAGGATTAAATTTTGCATTATTGAAAACTTCTTTGAATATTCAACTATTTATTGCAAGAAAGTTCAAAATACACGTACTATGTCGAATGAAAATAAATCTTAAAGTAATAACATCGGTACGTCTAAGAAAACCGGTTGTTTAGTCGTACCATCTATGCTCCTAAGTCGTACCTTGGAAGAAAAATCCTTGTATTACTAATCTTTGAAAAAACTATTCGGTCTTGAGTTAATCCTCAGTCAACCCTTTCGGTTTTTTGAATTTATAATGCTTATTTAGTTCTAGGAAAAAACATCGCTGTTTCGGTTTAGGAATATTATACTTTCGTTGAAGCCCATATCACACCGTTTGGGGAATTTTCATAACTCCTCGTCCATATCTTCTTGTCTCTAAGTATTATAGGCACGTTTTGCAATGTTTATCGACCCTGCCTAAAGATTGGAAAAAGCGCGTTTCACATAACATATTAAAAAGGCCAAAATTCTCTTTCTATAGGTGGTATGTATTTTCAGATGTGCAAGAGATCCTTAAAGTGTAATTGGTACGAATTAAGCCTCGTTTGTGATACGACTTAAGCAGCGGCAACGTAGAATTTTAAGTAAGCATCATAAAAGAATGAATTGAACCAGAGGGTCGTTTCTGCACAAATGGAACTATTCAAATAGCTCAGAATGATACCCTAAGAAAAAATAACACGTTATTAATAATATTATTGTTCTACGTGTTGCGAAATAGGCACGGAAACTATAAGAAAACTACCGAAAACTTATTTTTCTTCGTCATTAGGTTGTTGTAATGTATCGAAGCTCCGTTCTAAATTAATGGAATTAACATCGCCAATGCTAGTAGTCTTCACACTGCCATCAGCGTTACTGATTTGATGAAAACAAAGTCAAAATGGAATAAGTACGACGTACGATTTGAGCAACCTTACTCTACTTTTCACAAGGCATCTTAAAACTTTGTATTACAATATACATTTCAACTATATAATTGCGTCCTTTGCTGTTGAACATTAGAATTTAATATCAAATGTTAGTATTTAAATTCAAATAATTTCATAAAATAACATTTCGGAACGTGCTAACATACAAGTTTTGTAATCTTATGGGACTGTGATAACCTAGAATAAATATACTGATAATGACATGTTGTGTTTAACATAGCTTGGAGAAAGATACAAAA
>BGPR01052601.1:0-10572 GCA_013235015.1 Araneus ventricosus
CTTCAAAAATTGTAATTTAGATTTAACACTTACAAACAGGTTAAAACCAGATTAAACATAGATGCAGTAAATGCAAACGTAATGCAGTAAATACGATCTGATGAAGTAGACACAGAAATTGCAACTGCAGGAACACAGCTCCAACGCGACTGGAATACATACACAAGCCAGACTCAACGAGACTGCTTCACAGTTCGTTCTGCTCAGTTATATAATGCTGCCAGAGATCAGTTTCGCAGTTGCGGGTGCAGACGTCAGGAGTCGCCACAGTGGAACAATACTGGGATAAAATCATTACATGGAGATTTCGAGCTAAGAAATATCTACGGAGATCTAATAAATTGAACTCTAATTGTGATTCAGGCAAAACAGCAGAAATAGCAAAATTAACGGAAACAATAAATATAAAACTGCCAAAAATAAATATTCCCAAATTTTATGGCGAAATAAATCAATAGCTGTCATTTTGGAACTCTTTCAAAACTGCAATCCATGATAATAGTTCACTCAATTCAATTGATAAATTTACTTATTTGAAATGTTTATTAGGCTCAACAGCTTTGGCGACAGTAGAAGGTTTCGCCATAACCTCAGGAAATTATGCAAAAGCTGTGGAAATTTTTAAAGATCGATTTGGGAGAAAAGATGCGATAATAAACTCCCATATGCAGAAATTGTTGAGTGTTACTCCTTTAAAACGTTCAAATGATGTACTACGACAATTTTTTGATATGTGTCAAACTCAAATAAGAATTCTCGAATCTTTAGGAGTCTCATTTGAAAGCTTCAGCACTTTACTTTGTCCTTTAATCTTGAATTGCTTGCCTTACGATCTGGTTCTTGGGTTTAATAAAGAGACTGATAAATCCGAGTATAAACTCGACAAGTTATTAAAATTTTTGAACAAAGAAATCAGCGCTCGTGAAAGAGCTGAGCCTTCGTTTTCAGCGCATTGCATCTCCCACCAAAACAAAACTTCTCCAGAGCGTTCCTCTTTGACTAGAAACTTGTACCGAGATAGTAGCAAGGTGAAATTTGATACCCGCAAACATTCTTTGAATAAGAATCCCTCAACCCGGCTCCCTAAAACCGACACCTCCTCGTTCGCTACAGCTGCAAATTTTATTGCGACTTCGGGGGAGGGAGAGGGTAATGAACTCTGCCTCTTCTGTGGTCAACCTTTGCACCCGACTTCAAGATGTGTTTTGGAAAGGGGGAAATCTCTCGGTGAAAGAAAGAATATTCTTATGAAAAAGGGAGCATGTTTCAGGTGTTTAAAGGTTTCTCGTCACTTATCTCGTCATTGCAAAGCAAAATTAAATCCTTGCTCCCTCTGTGGGAAAAGACATCATGATTTATTGTGTTTTTCTAGCAATAATTCGGCGAAAGAGAATAATTAAAAAAATCGTAACCGACGAAGACACTGCTCTTTCCAATAGTTCTCGTTCGAAGGAAGTACTCCTATAAACATTAGTCGTATGAATTAAAGGGAGAAGATCAGATACTTTTGTAAGAGTAATTCTCGATACGGTAGCCAGAAAAGTTACATAAGTAAGTTTATTGCAGAAAAACTACAATTAAAGTGCATGGGAGAGGAAACAACGGTTCACGGACTGTTTGGAGGAATAGAATGCAGTGAAAAACATAAAAAAATATGTCGTCACATTGAGTGATGTTTTTCCTGCGAGATAAAAGTAATGGATCTAGAAAAAATATGTACACCTATCCCAAAATTAAACGATTCGGAATTGCTTAACGAATTAAAGGAACATGGAATTCTCGTCAGTGACGCTTCCATGAGTGAGAGTTATTGTCTATTTTAAAGGGAACCAAATGAAATACATATGTTGTTAGGGGCGGACGTAATAGGAAATTTAATAAAAGGAGAAGAAGTTAAGCATTTGAGGGGAGGATTAGTGGCCGTAAACACGCATTTTGGCTGGATAGTCATGGGAAAACTGAAAGTTGAAAAGGAAAAGCATTCCAATGTACTTTTATCATTATATGTTAGTGACAATTGTATCAAAGATCTTTGGAATTTGGATGTTCTCGGAATAAAAGAATCTTGTGAAAAGAAGTCTAGAAATGAACTGGAAGAAGCTGTTAAAGATCATTTTGCGAGAAATGTCTCGAGAGATGAAGATGAAAGATATGTAGTTAGTTTACCTTGGATTCAAGATCATCCACCTATATCGAACTGTAAAAACGTGGCTGAAAGAAGACTGAAAAATTGTGTTAGATCCTTAGAACGTAGTGGTAATTTACTAAATTATGAAGCAGTTTTTCACAGCTGGCTGGATGGAGATATTATTGAAGAAGTTCAGAAGGACGCAGACATGAAGAATGAACACTATCTACCGCATCATCCCGTATATAAAGATAATTCCACTACGAAAATTTGACCGGTGTTAGATGGTTCGGCGAAGGAAAATAATTGCTCCTCGATAAATGGATGTCTGGAGAAGGGGCCAAATATGGTAGAACAGATTCCAGCGATTATCAATAAATTTCGGCTACGTAAATTTGACATAACGGCAGACATTGAGAAGGCGTTTTCACAGATAGGGTTTCAAGAAGATGTCAAACATTTTCTGAGATTTTTGTGGTGGGAGAATGGAGATAAGGAAAATACCAAGATCTATCAGCATAAGAGCGTTGTTTTAGGGATCTCCAGTAGTCCTTTTCTGCTTGGAGCGACCCTGGAGCATCATCTGAAACAGGGTACAGGACATTTGGAAGTTACAGCGCAGAAGCTATTAAAATCATTTTACGTTGATAACTGCGTAACGAGCTTAGACAATGAAGAAGAACTGGGAAGATTTATGCTCGAGTCGTGAGAGATTTTGAGCCCAGCAAAATTCAATTTACGTGGCTGGGAGCATACCGGTGTGTCTGCAGGAGGAAAAAGTACGATATTGGAGGAAGAGAAGAAAGTTCTTGTTTTGGGGTTAATTTGGAAACCTAATAAAGACACCTTATCTGTTAACTACGAAGAAACCTCGAAAATTAATGAAACTCCAATAACTAAGCGCAAAATACTCTCAGCTGTTCATCGCATCTTTGATCCAATTGGGTTAACTTGTCCCGTAACTTTGAAACCAAAAATCTTATTACAAGAATGTTGGAAACAGGGAGTCACTTGGGACACAGAATTACCTTTCTCAATATCAAGAAAATTCGAAAAATGGAAGGAACAATTAAAGTATTTGAATAACTTAGATATCCCTAGATGCATATCAAAGGAACGCTCCCCAAACATTGATTTATCTCTCCATGTATTTTGTGATGGGAGCAAGACAGCTTAAGCAAGTTGCGTATTTTTAAGAACTGAAATTGATGGAACTATTACATGTGAACTTGTAGAAGCCCGTGCTAGAGTTGCCCCAATAAAGGCAATACCTATACCGAGATTAGAGCTTTTAGCTTGTACCATTGGATCTCGACTTGTGAATACAACGAAATCTGATTTAGGACTAGAGGATGTACCTATTTGCTGCTGGTAAGACTCCTTAAATGTGCTGTATTGGATAAAAGGCAAAGAAAATTGGGGTACATTTGTGAACAGCAGGGTACAAGAAATTCGTCGGCTGACGAACCCCGAGGACTGGAAGCATATTGCAGGAATTCTGAATCCAGCTGACCTCCCATCTAGAGGATGTGGTGCTGAAGAGCTTACTGAATCGTTATGATGGGAGGGATCAAGTTGGCTGAAGAAACCTCGCGAAGAATGACCATTGTCTGAAGCGTGTCCGGATTTTGCAATTATCAATTCGGAAAGAAAAAGAACTGTTGCTTCAACAATTAATAAGGAATTGAATTATCTTTCTGAAATTTCTTCATATGAAAAGATAATAAGAGTAATGGCATGGATTTTCCGATTTTACAATAATATTAGAAAACAACAGAACGACAGAGACTTCGGAGATCCAAACACCCAAGAAACGGATGCAGCGAAAAGAGCAGTATTGAAAATAGTGCAGACGCAAAGCTTTCCCAACGAAACTAATTCCTTAATCTCTCAAATGCAAATGCTAGATCAATTGGGGAATTTCGCGCAGTCTCAGGAGGACGTTATCAAGGAAGGTGACACCATCTTGATTGGTGATACTAATTCGAAAAGAATCTACTGGCCACTTGCTAAAGTGATGAAGTTTATCCCAGGTAGAGATGGTAGAGTACGAGTAGTGGAAGTGTCGACGGGAGGTAGTTCATTCTTACGACCAATACAAAGACTGTACCCATTGGAAGTAAGTGGAGATGATAGGAAAGTTTGGCAAAAGCGAAATACCAAGACAGTAGATGACAGAGTCTGAGTTCCAGAGCAGTAGGAACTCAAGGGTGGGTGTGTGTCGCGAAACCTCTTCCCACGAGTGACGTAACTGGACGCTTGAACTTTTTCCACCAATCCAGAGCAGCATCTTCAACCAGGACTCTTTCAATATTATTCGAGAATTGGTGGGAAAATAACCCAAAGACAAGTAATATGTGTAAATGAACATTCGAACTCTCTTGCATGTGAAATTATGTATATAATCCAGCTTTTCTTAATGTATGTATTTTTTTAAAGAACCTTTATCATCATGTACATAACCATTGCTTTGTTATAGTTGAGTGGCAACAGTTCGTTTACCCTTGCGCGGAGAGAATGCAAATAAGCCGAGGCGATTTCGCCACCATCAAATAAAGACGTGTTTGTTTCAATGTCTTTCTCTTCGTTTGCATTGGAATATAGATGCAATAATTCTATCTCATAAAGTGGATCCCCAGCTCTCAACAGCGCTCTCGGCCCGTGGAAACTGAGGTAGGCGTAATTTATTTAATTTGCTTATTTTACGTCTCAAGTAGTGTAACAGCTTTGCTATGCTGACCCCTGCATCTATTACAAGGTCTCCATCTGAAGCACTGTCTACTTGTATGTTTACCAAGACAGAAGAAGCATAGACCCTTTCTACGCAATACCTCCTTTATCTCGTAGGCGCTTCCCACTCTACATGAATACGATTTATGATCCCCACTACAAAATAAACAATGATCCACCCTATCCTCTCCTTTCGAAGCAGTGGCAGCGTTTAGACCATGAGCCGTAGAGTTCCACTTCATGGCATTACAATGCCTAGGGGGTTGTTGCAAATTAAACCGCGATTTAGAACCCGAATTGGAAAATAAGGCATTTCTTTCCCAGCATTCCAATTCTGTCCTGATAAATTCTAACAATTTTTCTATTTTATAACATGCAGAATAATCACTGTTTCTTCGATTAAATTCCAATGTAATTTCGGGGGGCAAAAGTACAGAGATTAACAATGAACTATATGCTTCGGGTTTCACATCTAGGTATCTTAAGCTACGAATCTGAATTTACAAAGTGTCATATAAATGTCTGAGCTTGACTATATCATCAGATCTATGCACAGGGGCGAGATTCAGCAATTTATTCATATGAGCGTGTATGACTATATCATGGCGACCGAATCTATTTTTCAGAATTTCTACAACTGAATCATAGTTTTCTTCAGAAATTGAAAATCCCTCAATTGCGCTCAGAGCATTTTTGGATAAATAAGATCTTAAGTAGTTAAAATTTTCAACTTTAGACAGAGATATATTGTCGTGATTCGCGACTCTAAAGGAATTCCAAAAGCTATCCCAGCTAAACAAAATCTGCAGAAAAATTTTTTTGAAATTTTCTTAAAGATTTCTGCAGATTTTTTGAAGACAGAAAAGTCTGCATTTTTTCTTCAATTTAGTCTGGATAAAATCTGCAAAAAAAATATATATTTTTTTTCTTTAAATAGCCTGTAGATTTTTTAAGATTTTGCATTTTGTCTTCAATTCAATTTGCAGTTATTTAGCAGATTTTCACGAAATCATTAATCTTGACCGATTTCTGTTGAGTTTTTGAAGATTTATCTGCAATTTCATAATATCTACATTTCTCTAAATACATATTTTGCATCATATCCTCTAATATTGCAGCTTTTTTTCCAAAGGATATAAAACAAAATTAGAATATAATTATCATTATTGTTTACTTCTACAACAGACAGGAGTTTCAAAAAATTTCCCAATCGAAAATTGTCTTAGGCAATAAATTTTTTAAATGTGCCACTGAAAAAATGAATTCTAAATTAATCTTTAAAATAAATGTTTCAGGTTTTACCATTTTAAACTTTTTCCCCATAATTTAATTAATTTCCAATTAGTTTCCCAACTGTCTTTTTGACTAGCTATTTTCCTCCAAAAAGAAATAAATATTGGAGCTTACGCCCTTTGGATGGAAAGAAAGATTGAAGGTGAAAACGAATTTCATGAAGCAAAGAATCTAAATTATTGAACAAAAATATTACTATTCTCATCTGTTACTCATCTCTACGATTTTGAAAAATGTATTCTGACCTTGGTTGATTTTTACACCACTAGATGGCGCCATAAGAATTATGGTGACACTAAAACTCAAATAGATTAATTTATTCCCACCTCGTATATTCCCGCGTGGCGTTGTGGTTAGCGTTCTCGTCAGTCAAACATAGGATGGAGGGTTCGAATCCCTGACAGGATGAGTTTGAAGTTTTGTCACAATCTGAATCAAGTAAGTTGAATCACAAATTAGATTAATGAAGTTAATAAATACATTAATTGAAATTAATAATTAAACCTTGACTGCTGAAAAGCTGAATGTATTTGGAACATATTTTTTTCAGATATTCTGCATTCTTTTTCTTCAGAAAATCAGAAGAAAACATGTTCCAAATACCTCCAGATTTTCTGCAGATTTTTTGAAGATTTTCTTTAGTTGGGATTCCAATAAAGACTATCGACATGGAATTTAGGAGTAGTCAATTAATTTAGGCAGGCGGACAACTTGCTTATTATCATTCATAGGTTCAATACTACCTGTCAATTCATTCAGTTTTCTTTCAGCCCTGAATTACCAGACATTTATCCTTTCGGCATAATTCTGCGACACCTCGAATTACGCTTCAAATGAATCTGAGTCCAACAACTTTGTAAATCCAATTTATTCGAATCTTCCGCTTTAATAGTCAATAACTTTAATTTCTCTTCTAACGAACACTTATTAACATTAGTGTTCTTTATTTAATTTTCAATCCTAGTAAACAGCTTGGAAACCGCAGTTCTTAGAATCTTCCGTTTCGATTTCCAGTTCTCCATTCTTCAAATTATAATAATAATATCTACCCTACTTGAGCAGTTCTTGCAGGGTCTTAACAAAATATGGATCCGAGAGAAAAGTAAATACAAGATGCAATTTGAATCGCTAGAAGACCAAGCAATCGCAATTTCCTTCCCGACCGATGCACCATGTCGCGGAAGGTGAGGACACATACTATCTCATTGAAGATGCTGTAGCCTCCAATATAACAAACATACCTTTTATTTACAATAGATTAAAACCAACATTCACATATTCACTCGTATACATGCTAATTCCAGAAATCCCAACAACTGGATCCGCTGAAGGCTGAGGTGAGGCACGTGGTGAAAGAGCCGGCGTGAGCAGGTGCGAGCAAGCAAGTAAAAACACGCACACACATATCCACATATGCTAAGAGCGCTGGGAAGCATCCAAATATGTACAACATCACCACTGACGTCACTCGGTAGAGCAGGAGCGCCATCTACAATATCAAATACTTTCCACAGTATATGAATATAGAAACGTATGATGTGTATAAAGACATGAAGTTGTATTTCAGCTACATTCTTCATTGCAACAATTTCTCTCTAAATCATATCTTATTTGACAAACCCACTCCTGATACCAATGTTACTTAAATCGTCAGGTGTGTGTACGGTGAAAATAGTCCAACATGCAGGGTAATAGATAAAGATACTTTTATTCTCGAATATTCCGAAAACACGAAGCACAGGTAATAGGAAAAACACACCACTTGCACAAATTAGCAACACAAGAAGGCAGCAAATCACTAACAATATCAATAATAGCAGGAACGATAGCGCTCATCGCTTAACAGCTGACCAACTCGCGATGTGAACAAAACTCGAAAGAGATAACTCCGAAGACGTTCAAAGACGATTGTTCAGCCTCGGGACCTCCGGGTTTTATATCTTAGCTGACAGGGCGTGATGTCACGTGGAAATCTCTGGAGAAACCGAATCTTGGCTCTTATGAGAGATATTGCGAAAATTCTAGCATTTTTGAGTATCTTCGTTTCATCGCCAAATTTTCCAAATATTTAGCCAATTCGCCAAAATGGCCGACAAGGTCGGAGGTCGATGGCTTGACCTGTCCCCGATAGTTAGTAAGATTATCTGTAAATGTCTCTTTTTAACCCAAAGACTAACATTGCTGGGAAGCTACATTCCACTTTCCTAACAATATGATGTTACTTGTTCATTGTCCACTATCGTATCTGCCGATAGATATTCGGTAATAACTCCTTCCATTTGTAACATACTTATTTCATTTACCTTCAATACCCTACAATTTCATTAGTCAGTGCGAAAATTACCCTTCACTCAATCATTCTCTGTTCCTCATATTAGCTTGTAGTGCCGGTTAAACCTTTCTTATCAGTTCCAGTGTGCTATGAAAAATTTTGAAACATCCTCCGTTCAATTTAACAGACCATTTGAATCTGCTTTATATTGACCTTTGCCAATTTTCAAAAGAGTAGTCACATACTGTCCTGATTCAGTGTCGTTGAACAGTTCAACTCTCATATTCGGAGCGAGAATAAATTGTTGACATGCTCCCATAACGGAGACGTCTGCTGTTATTCACTAGTTATTACAGATAAAATCTGTTTAAAATCGACTGACATCAATACCTCCATCCCTTCCACGATACTTTGCTTGTTATTAATATATTTCATTGTTCGGTTTAACGCTTCAACAGCCCTTTTGTGAGACACTTTTACATTCGTTCCAAAGCAGCAGCTTACAATGCTATAATATTCAACAACGCTCACTAATACAACACCATTTTTTTGTCTTTCCTAATTTGAACTAAAAGTAGATTAAGAAAAAAAAGTCTTTCCAGCACCACTGGGATCATCTAATAAAAAGAATTACCTTCAAAACTTTTAGTATGTTGAAGAAGATTATCAAAAATGGTTTTTAATTCTGGGTTCAACCGTGAAAAGAACTGAGTTAGTCGCTGTTGCAATTCTTTAGTATCGTATTGCAGTTCCTGCATTAGGTCATTTCTAATTTCTTCTGTTCTACGCGGTCTACTCATTCCAAATCTCTGTAGATCTTTAGCGGTTAAAATCACTTAGTCGTCCACCTTACTTAATTCCTCGTTAATTGCATCGTTGTACTCAATGCTTTCAGAAGGCTCTTACAATCTGTGAAATACGTCATCTGCCATTCAATTTTTGTACTTTTCCCATATTTGCTGAGGATTTGAAAATCGACAGGTTGGTATTAATATCGCAAAAAGCTCTCTCATCTTCGCCGCCGACCTGCATTGTTTGGCCTCTTCCAAAGATTAATGCCAATGATTATCATTCTCTATCAAGGAAAGAGGATGATAGTTCTCACAAGCCTCTTGAATGTAGAAAATTCTTGATTATCATGCTTTATAAGGTTACGAAAAGAGGTTGGTCCTCGCACGTGATATAACAACATTCTCAAACAAAAGCACTCCATATTGCTTGCATACAGGGTGTTTAAAAAATATCTGGCAAAAATTAAATTAGTCAGACATACGAAAAGCATACAAAATCACTTAGGAACATGTGTGCGCAAACGCCATCTAGAGGCAGCAGGTGACATTTAAAATAAAACATCGGTAACCAAAATGCCTATATCCTTTTGAATCTCAAAGGTATTGAACTGGAATTTTTATATAACTTGCCTTTTATATCTTCCTCTGAAGTTGTGAAAGAAAAATTAGGCTACCTTCAGCGCATATGCAGTAAAAAAATAATTTATTGCAAATGCTCACACCTTCTCTAATATTCAGAGTATTTACTTCAAATTTTTAGACATTGCTATTCTAGCATATTGTCACATATTCTGTAAGTTTCATACAATTTGGTTGAAAACGCTGCAAGTTATAAGCAAACAACATGCGAAAAAATTCGGATTTTTAAAGAAACCTTTATATTTTCCCGAATATTCCAGCTATTTTTACGAACATGCATGTAAATATTGCGCATAACACACAAATAATTGACGAAAGTCGAAAACTATTATCAGATTTCTATGAAATAAGATGAGCTAAAATCCCTTTTAAACATCATCATTTCTGGACCGTCCCCAAAATGCCCTCGAGATCGAATCTTTAATGTAAATTGTGAGTTAAAAACTATTCTTTATATGGTCGAAGTTCGAGGAGATATTTGAAAAAATGTACAAATTTCAAAAAGTGTCTGCAATTGTGGCAGGCTCTGTATTATTTTAAATACCTTCTACTGCTTCTACATGGCGTTTCCGCAACCCATGTTCCTATGTGATTTTGGGTGCTTATCATATGCCTGATGTACCCTTTCATTTTTGCCAGATATTTTTGAAACACTCTGTATACCGTCTAAAGGGTGTCCCCTAAAAGTGGAACAAGCTTTTATTTCTTTATATATTGAT
>BGPR01052602.1:0-10572 GCA_013235015.1 Araneus ventricosus
TCACCCTGTATAACAATAAGTATCACCCTGTATAACAATAAGTATCATCCTGTATAACAATAAGTATCACTCTGTATAACAATACGTTTCACCCTATATGGCATAAAGCATTTATTTGATGGCATGCTTTTACTTTAAAAATATCTTAAGAAAAATAACTGTTGTTCAATTTGTAAGTCGTCTCTTTTTATTTTATCTAAATCACTGACAGCTAATTCAGAATATCGCAAAGGAAAGGATTGGTTACTCAGATGAAAATCCATTTTCATTGTTAGAAATCCCACATGAGATGAGTCGTATTGTGTAGCAGTACGAGGATAGAACTGGAGATCTTTGGATCCCGAGCCGAACATCCTAACCACTAGACAAAAGGAATTCCCAGTGTCCGGAGGCGGATATTGGATTATAAACATCACAGTAAGATGGTGGCAGTACGGTGCACTACAGGAGCAACCCCCAGCTTGTTTTGATATGATTTAAATATCAAGAAAGCGATAATTGTGCTGCGTGCATATGCGCAGATTGTTACCTCCCATTTGTGTGTGCGCAGACACGTTCAAGCTTTGTGCTGTGAAATACGTCACAGACTTTGTGCTGTGAAATGCGTCACAGACTTTGCGCTATGAAATAGCCATAGACTTTGAATTTGGGAGAGCTTGGTGTAGAAGTTGAGGTGCTGCCATCTAGTAGTGGGACTGAAAAAGTAGGTGTTGCGTGTTCTTCCGGGTCACCACTGTAGCAGTACGAGGGTAGAACTGGGGACCTTTGGATCCCGAGGCGAACATCCTAACCACTAGACAAAAGGAATTCCCAATGTCCGGAGGTGGATATTGGATTATAAACATCACAGTAAGATGTTGACAGTACGGTGCACTACATATTGTATTTATCCTGGACGAAATACTTGTATGTGCAAAAATTCGCACATTTTCCTAAAGGTGGAAGTGCAATAAATGTGTAAACAGAAAACATTAAAAATGTCATACTGAGTGAAAGAGGATCTCTTATTAGCCTAGTGTATTACAAAATAACTAAGCTGTTTTCACTAAATCAGATTTTCCAGTTAGTCTATGGTATATGTATCCAAATTTAAGGTGGAACGAATTTACTTAAAATAAATAGTTCTTATGTACAACTTTGAATTAGATATTACTCTAAAGATCAATATTAAATATTTGCACAAACAGCTTATACCTGATTTACGCAACCATTTAAAATACAAAAGATTTTACGGCATCATTGCAGTCATTAATTATCTATAAGTGAAATAATGGCAGAAACTGTATTCCGATTAAACGCGACTGAAGTTTAAAATCGTATCTCTCATATTTTCTCAGATTCAAAAGAAACAACAAATAAATTATGTAGAGTCTTAGGAATATCCATCTTTATTTCTACGTTTCAAAAATAATTTTTTTCTCTTAACGACAATTTTTTTCTAATATGAATCCAGTTAATGAGAATTACACAAATTCGTTTCGGCTACTAAACTTGTTAAAACTAAAGAATTCGAACAGTTCGGAACAGAATTTTGCTGAGATAAGGCAACTTTTATCTCTATCTTCTCATCATTAGTGACCTTCATATGGAACCTTAATGGAATTTCTTTTGAAATATAAGAGATGAGTTGATGAAGGGATTTTAAAGCTACTTTTTAAACCTGAAACTTTACTATTAGATCGGAGTCATAAAATCTTCTATGAATGTTTTTAGTTACGCAGTAAATATATATGAGGGATGAATGCGTTCTTTTCTTAATTAGAAGCTATTCTCTAATGGTAAAAGTCGCATTTTTGTCTTCTTTCCAAATGTAACTCAAAAAACTGGTAAAGAGAAGTTATGAACTAGTCACAATATGACTCTAGTTTTCGCATATTTTGCATGCTTTACATTTTTTTATTTGTTTTCAAGATCCAGCAGCTTTATTCTCCTTCTGAAATTCTTACGAAATGATATCGTGTTCTTTTTCATCCCTTAACTAATCAATGAAGGCAAAATTTTATAAGGAGCAATAATGATCTTAAATATCAGAAAGTACATACAGACATGTTTTCCATTCTTAGCGAAAATTCTAGTTCTGAAAGGTTTTAAAGAATGCAATAAAATAAATGCTCTTCTTCTAAATTAAGAACATTTTTTCGCCATTTTCAGCATGTTTCACATTGCAGAAATTTATTATTTAGATATCTAACTTTTAAACCTTTGAGTTTTCAGAAAATGTATTTCAGTAAATATATTTAAGTCATGCATTTCGGCTGATATATTGAATGTAAATTGTTCGTACAAGTTTAATGTCGCTTAACAGTGTGGACATCAGAGTCTGCGTAAATGGAATGTGCAGTCCAGGTTACTTAATCTACAGCGCTGTCTATAGCTTCTCGATACTTCTGGAAAACTGGGCGAATAAAGCGATCGTAGATGATTTCAGCTCCGTTTCCAGGGGCATAGCACTGGATCAAGAACAAACACTGGAATAAATTTAGAACAAAAACCTGATTAGACAATGAAAATATACATTAACCAGTGAGAGACATCAACTCTCGCCTTTCTCATATACTTGCATAAAGGCGCGTATAAACATGCGAGCCGAAAGGTTCGCGAACCATTCGTTGAAATTATTTTCACAACGGACCAATCTCGAACATTGGGAAAGAAGCGAACCGTTAATCACCACTTGTCAGTCTCCAGTGGAGGGAAGTTCTAAAGTCGGTCATTCATGAACGTTCCGCTCCACGCACATGGCATAATGTCACTCCACGGTATTCTACTTTTAGCTCATCCATTTAGGCAGGTCATTGACGGCTGCTCCGTCATGCAAACCCATCTGCTACGGGTCACTCCGACCCACTTCTGTACCCAATTCTCCCTCTGCCTTCAAAACGCGAACCCTTGCCTGTTCCGATTTCCTCTACAGAGAGAAAGCTCTGCCCCCTCGTGTCTGCACCGGTCGTATTTCAGCCCGGCAGTACAAATGGATCGGCTGAGTATCCAGGCGTTGGATATCTAAACTTTCTATCACTCCGCTCCGATTGTCATCAGTCTTTCGCATTGACGGACGGTTTGGGCGTATAGCAGTCGAATTTGCATGGAATGGAGCACCCGTGAAGACTCGGGGTCTTTTATCTTCCGTATCTAGCTGAAATAAAGGATCCCACCTCGCAGATTTCGTTGGAAGTTCGCGGGAAATGACGAACTACACACGAACACGTACCAATATGAACTGCGATTCCTGACGTGTTCGCCGAAAAATCGTCAGGACCTGAATAGCCTGGAAACGTTCGTCCGAATCTGAAAACCCAGTGCCAACCTGCGAAACAGATACTCGCGCACCTTTCGTCTCACACTGCATACACGTCTTGATACGGCACGTTTGGTTCTGTACAATAGTGAAGAGAATTGATCATGCATTTAAGGTCCCTTTGAACAATGAGTTCAAAATTAGATACAGATCTTCGAGTTTAGTGTCGAGAGTGAGCACCTAATTTTACTTATCCAGCTCATTCCGTTTTTTAGTTATCGTGTTCAAATACACATAGTCGGATGAACACAAGCATGCACAGAAAGTTACAAGGTCAAATAGCTCTCGCTATTTCTGTACAGCAGAGCTTTGAAAAATGTATGTGCTGTGCTGTCGTAGCATTTTTTATGGCAGAGAAAATCGAGCAGAGAATCTGCATCAAATTTCTCCAAAAGCTTGGTGGTGCCTGTAATGAGATATATGAAAAATGGAAGAAAGTTTATGAGGACAGCATGGCATGAGATACACAAGAGTTTGTAAGTTGTTTAGATGTTCCCAACATGGCCTTGAAATCTCAAAATTTATGACTTACGAAACCAAGATGCGAGTTAAGCTGTGTGCGAAAATAATCGAATCATCATTTGTGAGTTATCTGAAGAGTGCAGCATTAGATATGGATCAGTTCCGCCCATTCTAATTAAAGATTTGGGTACGAGTCTTGTATTTGGCAAGTTGTGCCTAAACTGCTCTTTCTGTGACTTTCAGCTACGATCGATCTCCTTGAATGTTAACGAGAAAAAATTTTGAAAATGATTGCAGCAGGGCATGAATCGTGGGTTTAAGTCTATGAGTCAAGGAGATTGAGTATTCAATGAAATCGAGAGCACTTTTAACTCAAATTTCTGTCATAATAAATGCGCCTAAAGTGGCGCCAGTGGCGTCGATTGGGTGAAAAAGTGTGAGGGGGCAAAACATTTATGGACGCTAAAACTACCTGTAGACAAAAAAAAGTTAAGTTGCAAAATTAGATAACTTTCGAGGACCCAATTGCTTTTTTTATAATTTCTAGTTTTAGGCAGCTAAAATAAATAATTAAATTTGTTTCGCAACAAGAGGGTGGGGGACTGACCCCCTCCCCCTGGTCGCCGCCACTGACTAAAAGTATCCATAAAATTATTATTCGTAACATTAGCATAAGTCTACAATTAAACGGAAGTGCTTTGAGAATTCACAAATGGTCGGTAATAATTTCATTGAAAAGGGTATGGATTGTTTAAATTTTTTAAAAAGTTGATACTTTACTAAATGAAAAGATACTTACTTAAATATCCAGCCATTGAATAAAATACAATGAAAAATAAACAAAAATAATGAGTTAGATTGCTTGTGCTTAATATTATTTTGATCAGGTATCCAAAGTAATGCAATTAATTACTTTACATAAAGTAAGATACAGTAGAAAATAAGCTTCTCAAAGTCATAAGTTTAGTCTTCGAAATCATGAACCAGAGAAACGCGAACTCTAAACGCTAAGGTGAATACTGAACTGACTAGAGTGAAGTAAAGAGCTACTTAAGGGCACTATGAATAATTCTTGTTCCCATAGAAAAACACATTGGTATCAGCTTAGGTGACAAGCTACCATGTGTGGTTTCAACGGAGTGCAACATCTGGTTCTTGAAATTTATGGCTCCTGAAGCACCTTCCAAAGATTTCAGAATGAATGACTCGCACTATGGAACTTATATTGATTACAGTGCATTCAAAGCATCTGCAAATGTACACAATTCCATTGATGACTCCTTAGGCATCTGGGAAAGCCTAGATAATTTCAAAATCTCTACTTTCCCTTTATTATCGCGGTGACCAATCATACTGATTGAACCAGAACGTTCTTTCCACCCATCTGGCAATGATCATTAGAAGGTACGGAGTCGTCTTAGTGCAGTGGGTGGAGACGGGCAGGTAACAATTGATAGCAGGTGATTGATTTCGACAGTTCTCTTCATTTTTAGGCATTTCAAGACATAGGCTTCAAATTTTCGTCAGAAGGTTAATTGAAAATCAAGCACCAGTGACCACTTTCCAGGCGTACTTTGCCGGTTTAACTACCAACTGTTGCTTTTTTATAATCCATAGTTTTGGGCCACGAAAATAAAATAATAATTTTGCCCGCAAAAAAGAGGGAGGATGGTTGCCCCCCTCCCTCCTAATTCTCCGCCACTGCCTACAGCACAGCAAAGACATTTTCCAAAGCTCTACAGTTCAGAAGTGGTGAGAGTTACGACCTTGTAACTTTCGGCGCATGAGTGGGAGGGTTCAAAGTAAATATCTGCCTAGAGCAGTGTTTCCCAACGTCGGGCCCACGCCCCACAGGGGGTGGGGAATTAGTTTATTAAGGGGGCAATTCGAAAATGGGAAAAAAAGAAAATAAATCCGCTGGGTATAACACAACGGGGAGACTTTAGACTGAAGCTAATTACATTGGAGCCTAATATAAAATCTCTCTGCAGCAAGCGCAGAGACCTCACTAAATTTAAATAATAAATAATACTAATAATTAAAATAATATAGAAAAATCTTTCATTATGATTATTTCGTACTTTAATTTCAGTTCTCCATTATATGTTTTGGAAATTTACGTACTATATTTTCCAACAGTTTCCTAGTGATTTCTTCCTAAAAACTATCATTTAAGTTTCTTCAATGAACAGTTCAATTTTTGAATGTTGAAAATTATTGAATATGTTACATGGGGGAGGGGCATAAGAATTTTAGAAAAGCTTAGGTGGGGAATGGTACAAAAAAAGTTTGGGAAACACTAGCCTAGAGTCTTCACTCTGCGTGTTTTAGCTTTTAAGATAGGGCACCAGTCCCTATGCTTTATTATCACACCTCGTATTTCCATCTCTATTCAAAAAACTCCAGTGTCCAACCATATGCCAAATCTCATCCATCTCGCTCTTTCTGTATTTGAGCTATCGTGCTCAAAAGCATACAGACGGACAGACAGGCAGACTTGACCCAGATGGATTTCATCCAAAATGTGACAGAAATCTACAAATTATTGCAAAGACTATTCCAAATTTCATCCGTATAGCTCAATGTGTTTTTGAGTTATCGTGTTTACAGACAGACAGAGAGAGAGATCAATACAGACATAATTCCAAAAATGTGCTTTTCAGACACAGGGAGGTCTAAACCGTGAAGATTCATCAAACGTTCGAGATCGCATTTTTCTGACGATTACTTTCTCTATGTACACTTCGTGGTACAGCTTTGATATATGGCAGCACTGGTGATCTTTTTTTGTGGCGATTTTTTGGCGATCTTTTTTCTGGCGATCTTTTTTTCTGGCGATCTTTTTTTGGCGCTTTTTTTTCTTGGCGACTTTTTTCAACAGATTCAATATAGGACACCGTTGGCGACATTTTGTTTTGGTGACTTAAAGATACAATGTGTGGTTAGGTGACAAAAAGTCGCCAATGAAAGATTATCGCCAGTGATGCCGCATATCACAGCTGTTCCCACTTCGTATACGAGAAAATAAAAAAAGTATTTTTTTCATTAGCTTCACAGCAGTTGTTGCTAAACATAAATGATGGACTATCGACCACGAAAATGCGCGCGAAAGTGCCAAGTACAGCAACTTCAAATTGTTAAGTTGGCGGGAAATCTCGTATTGGGTCGGGTCGGGCTGGTGAGTGGCTCATTTGGCATGCAGTTTCATTAATATCGAACAAACAGAAAAGTTCCAAAAAATATGTTGTTGAATATCTTATTTACACCTAAAGCTTGAAAAAATTAACGGTTAAAAATAATACTTTGAGGTGAACTAAGATTTAAAAAGCATTACAAAAAAATAAAGCATTAAATATAGTAATTTATTTTTCAGAATTTTTAATTTTCAGTCTTGCATGAAACACGAATGAAAAAATTTATAAAATTTGTCAGTTAGAACGTGAATCTATTTAGATTTTAAAATATTTATCTCTGAAAAAAATGCAAAAATATATTTATAAAATGTGTGATTCAAATAAGGCAAAAAAATTACAATTTTACTTATTTCTTATTGGAATCATGTTTCTAAATAATATAAAAGGGTACGGTTCAGTTGGAGGTGTCCCAATCGGCGCCAAGGTTGAATGTTGGCGATAACGGAATAGCGCCAACATTCATCCCTAATATTGGGTACGAGTTTAATTTAGTTACATTAACGTTCCGTTAAGTAACACGATGGCTATTTTGGAACGGACCTCGTAATTTTGAACCGCGATCAGACGACGAGGAAGGCGCCTGAGCTGGCACCCCCTCTCCAAACCCCCTCACCACACCAGCGGGAGAACGTTTGACCCCCTACGTATGATTTAACGTGCAACAGGCTATTGGGTATGAGATTTATCGCCAAGATTAGTCAGGTTTTTATCTGGGGAACCGGTAACGGAATTGTACCTATAAAAGATACTTTTCGTTTTACAATTACATTTACTAGTAAACATACTCACCTTAATGAACCAGTATGCCGGCATCCAAGTCAAGAAGAAGAAAACTAATTCAGAGAAACTCAAAACAGCATAAAGGAACCAGTACAGGAGCCATTTTCTACCCACGCCTGTCTCGGGTGATTCCAGTTCTTTCAAGCTGTCGAGAAGAAAAATTACGAAGCTGACAAAAATTTCACGGTAAAAGAATCACTCCATTGGTATAATCCAGTTTGAAATCGAAAAGTTGGTACATAGTCTTAAAATGGCACCAAGTCGCTAAAGCTAATGCATATATTTTTTCCAGTAGCTTTGGCAACTTGGCGCCAATGACGTGCAGCTGTCAAGGTGTTGCTTTGGCAATTTGGCGATGTTTGAAGAGTGTGTATCAACTTCTAGATTTCAACCCCAATCACCGCCAAGCTTGAATGTTGGCGCTATTCCATTAGCCCAAACATGAAACATTAAGAGAGTTATCATCAAGTTTTGGTGAGTTACCAATAAGATTTGGCATGTTTCATGCATCTAGGGCCCCGATAACGTTGAAAGAACCCAAAATAATCAGTTTTGAACTAAATGACACAAGGAAAAAAAAATTTTAATGTAGGACTACATTCCTCTCATTGGGTATCAGTAAGGAATTTGATTCTCACGCCAAAACACCACAAAAAACGTTGTATGGGAGATCATCTATATCTCGGTAACTACCTATGTTATAAACATAACTAATGTCTTATTTTAGAGATAAAGGGTAACAAGAAAAGATCCAAAAATATTTTGAAAATCGGAATTGTAGTTCAGCGACTACTGAATCATCGCACAGTTGGGCAAAAATACGCATGAATTGGAGATGCGATCCTCTATATCGCGGTAACTACATTTGTTAAAAACATGACTAATTTCTTATTTTAGATATAAAGGGTAACGGCAGAAGTTACAAAAAAATTTGAAAATGGGAAAAGAGTCACACGAGTAAAGTAGTCCTACGCCTTTAACATCAGCAGCTGTTTGAAAAAACAGCCTCCCGTCATTTTCTTATCTCAACAGTTTAGAAGCTTTTCAATACTATGATTATTTCTAATCTTGAAAAATCTATCAAGGCATTTTGCAATTTATCACCCAGATTGACCAGGCTAAAGAATACGGTTCAGTCGCCAAAATTTTGGCGACTTTTTTAACAGTTGGTGCGATTACAGTAAGTTTGGTGACAGGATCGCACTGTGTTCTTAAGTCTTACCAAAAAAGATTTTACAGAACAATTTCAGTTAAAGTCATTGCTGTGCTCATTATATTTTAAATAATTCATTTATTCCAATATTATTAATTAAAACCATCAGCAAACAGTTTAATAATTTAAAAAGGTAAAAAGCATATTTTTATTCTAGCAATTATAGGATATACATAAGAACTCTGGCATTCAGTTTTGAAAGGTTAGCATTTTGATATTAACAAAAAAACAATTGCCTACAAAATGATAAAAAAAGGAAAAATGACAACAAGACTGTATACTGATATCCCCTATTCATCAATTTTAAAGGTTTTGATTTTTTTTCCTTTTCAGCCTTCATTTTTCATTAGTTTTAAATTTTGCGAAAAGGGAATTACTTAATGTCTAAGATAGATAGATTTAAAAACAAATATGATGTAACTATATTTTGATTTTTTTTTTCACTTAATTGTTTTCAAAGATATAATTTAAAATTTAAATATAATAACTTTCAGAAATTTTTTTACATAAATTAAACATATTTTATCGGTACAGCTTTGATATTCTGCATCACTATCGATATTTCGTTATTTGGCGACTTTTTTATGGCGTAAACCATCATACGATATTTGGCTATGCGAAAAAGTCACCATGTTTGTTTACGCCATAAAAAAGTCACAACATACAAAATATCGCCAGTGATGCCGCATATCAAAACTGTTCCATTGTATTTAGTTTTCAAAAATTATAACTGATCTAAAATAATTATGGGTTGAAATCTAGAAGTTGGAACACAATTTTAAAATGCCGCCAAATCGCCGAAGTAATAACTTGACCGCTGCACTTCATTGGTGCCAAGTTTCCAAAGCTAGTGAAAGCAATGAATGCATTAGCTTTGGCGACTTGGTCCCGTTTTAAATGTATGTACCAACTTCTAGATTTCAACCTAACTATGAACATAAATTATACAAGAAATGTTTGAAATCTAGAAGTTGGTACACACTCTTAAAATTGCGCCAAGTTGCCAAAGCTAATACACGTAATACCTGCATATAGCTTTGGCGACTTGGCTCCAATGGTATGCAGTGGTCAACATCTTGCTTTGGCGATTTGGCAGCGTTTTATGAGTGTGTACCAACTTCTAGATTTCAACCCAAGAAATAATTATATCTCAAATAAATAAATTCTTGGAAATGTAACAAGTACTTGTAACTTACGTTTTATAGGCAGGATATAGAAATCCAACGCAGCCAACGATCAGAAAGGTACCATATTCCAACAGCAAAATCACAGTCAGTAATGCGCCAAGTCCTACAAAATTGCGAATCTAAAAGTTAGGCTAATATAATCATTTATCATTGAAATAATAAATTTTATACAACATACGCAACATACCAGATACAGCATAAACTCGATTTACTTTTGTCATTTCCTCTACATAGTCGATCACAGGCTTCAACCATCCATTTTCTCGAAGTTTTTTATGTGCAGCTTGGAACAAATCCGTCGATTTTAGCCTTTGCATATTTACACTGTTATATGGATTCCACGAAGTCATGTTTCAGAAAGCACTCGTACGGAAAGTAATTTGAAGCAAAATAACGAGTCCAAATGGAAACCTATTTGCTTTGAAAATCGAAAGCGTG
>BGPR01052603.1:0-10572 GCA_013235015.1 Araneus ventricosus
TTCAAATGGTTTAATTTTCAATACTTTACTGATTTTATTTAGGGGAGAAACGTTTGGATATAAGGCTCATAAATCAATTTAAACCCCACCATCTAAAGGGAATATCACGTGGCGCTAAAGCGAAACTGTATGCCTAAGTGAGAGTGTGTAGAATGAACGTTTCTCATAGCAAATTTAAAGACATGTTTACTGAATATAGATGAGTAATCCACTCTGTCTCTTACCGTTGAGCATTTTTCGTAGACGAGGCGTTATTGACATTTTATCCTTGAAAACAGAGAAAATTAGATCATCACTTTTTGTAACTACATATTCAATTTGTCCTAGAAATCTGAGTTTAAGCCTCTATTTATGCATTCGATACAAAGAACTCTTTTGAGCTGAGCGCTTCTGTGTGCAATCGTAATTTAAGTGAACGTAAATTAGGGCATACAAAAGAAACCATTACTATGTCTTGTCTTCATTCTCTCAACATATTTTTAAAGAGATACTTGATGGATTTGGAAAAAACTTAACTCAACTATGATATATCATAAGAGATTCATCGATTATTCTTATGATTTATTTATCTTACATTTTTTTAACAAATTCAGACATTTAATACATTGGTAGGTAATACCAAAGAAAAATGAACAGACATTTTATTACTATTACCTTCCTTATATCCATAGATTAATATGAGTGCATTTAGTAAAAATAATGATAATTTTACACTTTATGTGTATTATTTTTATATTGTTATTAGCTCGTTATAATTAAGGAGTTGATCGTGTAAATATGTCAATTTATTCTTATAACAGTTTAAACTAATAAAAGTATTTTGTATCAGAGTTCTTCTTTCTCTTAGTCTCTCCTTCCTCCGGTATGAACGACTAATCTTGAATGAATTTTCACTCATTAGATCCAAAAATTTATAAATTGAAATGAAACATACAAGTAATTAATTTCATTGCATTGCAGTCAAACATATTACCAAGTGCATGCAAGAATTAAAAGTAGAGATTAAAATTTTGTCTCTTATTACATGAAAACAATATTTGCTATCATAGGCCTAAATATTGTACAAACATAGCAGGAATGAAGGATTTGATAAAAACAATAATGGTTTGAATTTAATTACAAATAGGAAGCATTTACGCAAATTAGATTGTGATTTAAAATCTTGTTAAATTTCAATAAGGATACGTATATTGACATTTAAAAGTAATTGGCTTTAAGATGTTAAATAAATCTTCTTCAAGCAATATAAAAGTTAAAAGCTATTATAGAAAAATCATCAAAAATTGGGTTATTTTTACTTCTTATATGAAAATATCTTTAAAACCAATTTTTTTTGAAATGTTGGGAAAAAGACTGAATTAACCTAGGAATGTCACTTCGAATTGTCTGTACAATTTCTCCTACTTCGCCACCATTGCAGAAGTTCTGGTTGACAAGGGCGTGAACATTTTTTTTTCCTCCAATTCTCTTAGCATGGAGAACCCGACTCTTACTGTCTGAGCATTTGCAAACCTCAATACCTGACAAATTTTGTGGAAATGTAGTAAAGCCGATCTCACAGCTCATCACATCATTCCAAGTAACATCTATTATCTGTTGCGCTTCATATTAGACTGTAGTGCAATGCTGCACAAAATCAATACGGAAGTAAGAGGTTTTGTACTTGGAGTTTAGTCAAAAGACAGCATAACAGCTTTATTGGAAATTTTGTTAGTGAATTTAGTAAGTTGAGACACGGAAATTAGATGTGAGTAAATTATAATTTTGTAATAAAAAATGGAAAAACACGCATGCTATACAAATCGTAATGAATTTTAAATCTTATCTGTGAATTATGTCTATCATGAATAATGTTGATTGTAAAGAAATTTTCAATCTGAGTTAAATAATGTAACTTTAAGATGGTATATATCAGAATAAATATTTTCTTGAGTTATTAATAAAATTGAAGCCTAAATTCATTTGGAGTTATTGTCTGTTCAATTTTTTTCATCATGTTCTTGTCTATGCTTAGTAGACAACATTATATTTATAGTCTAAAGTTTTTTAACTGCCGAAATATCCTGAACTTAACATTATCCAACGATCTATGTCTAAGAATAAATTTGTCTTTGATATTTCGGGTTTTTTTTTTTTGAGAGTGGAGTTGACAACCTTATATTTATACAGGGACAGTTGTGTCCGTATTATTTTACTTCCTCTGAAATCCAAATTCCAGTTTTGTGAAATTAATTGCAATACAGAGCTCTTCCAGGAAATGTTAATTAGACAATGTAAATTCAAAGAATTCAGAACATGATATGTCGACAGGACGGAATTTCAAATATCCTTCCAGTTATCAATAATGTCAATCCATACAATACTATTCTGTTCTCATTGAAACAAAAAATACCTCGAGTCTGGTCAGAAAATCACCGCTACTAACCACGATAGACCTCATTCTATGTCATGGTAAAATTTACGGAGATAATACTGTTTGTAGCTGGACTACTAACAAATTCATGATTTCTATATTTGTCTCCCAGTTTGTCATCCTTTCACCTTTTGTTCTTATATTTTAGTCTTTGACCACAATACCTCAAGGTATAAGTTTCTACATCAAAGGAAAGTTGATCATGCTGAAGATTTTAATAAAACAAGCAAATTGTTTAAAATGTCTCTTTTGGAGTATGTATAATATCTGCCATTGCATTTTGATATAGTTGCTAGTGCGTGCTATCGCAAATATTTTCAGGTCTAATATAACACTTTTAAATTTAATAAGAACAGTTTTTACTTTCAACGTCTTCATGTGGCTTTAGTCACCCTTTTCCTGTTTCTGTCTCTCCCTCGCTGGCAGTTGATTTTTAAATTGGATATAATAAGTGTTGGTACTTTCATTTTATTCAGAATTTTACACAACTTTTTTTATTTAGGTTCTTGATAGCATTAGCTGTTTTGAGTATTCGTCGATTATTTGAAAGTCTATTTTCTTACTACAATCTACACATGGCAGAGAGTCTCTCCCTAGCAGGAGGGAAAGAGCTTTAGTATAATCATCCAAAAGCCTAAACTGAAGGTTAAAACATATTTAGCTTTCTAATTACCTGAATTAGCTACCTAACCACTTCAAGGCACAGTGTCTCCTCCGGCCAGCAGTTACTCATTTCTTCTTTTGCTCGTGCTTTGAACTAGCAACCTTTGGTATCCTCATTTTTACTCTCCATCATTGCTGGGCGCACATCAAAGCTCATTAATACGATGGTCTTCTTCCATTTGCTGAACATGCAATTCTCTTTTTTTTATATAGATTGTATAAACCACTTTGGTGATGCTTATTCTTGGAATCATGCATTCTTATATTTGATTTGCCTTGGTCCTCTCTCTAATGGAAGCTTATCCTGAATGACCTTACACACTCGTTAGGATCTTTTAACAAGCTAGAAATTTAAAGGTGATACTAGCAATCAATCAGAATTTGCAAGTTTTATAAAGTTATGAGGTACCGTAATCCTTAATAAAATGAATGTCTTGGTTACTGCTGAAATCAGACTTGAACATGACCGCTACCAATTTTGGCACAGAATACTCCAAGATGTTGGAAGATTACCTCGAGCCGTTTTTTTTGGAAATTACCCAATTTAAATTATTAAAAATTAACCAAATTTCGTCGTTTTTGCCAATATCTGAATGAATTGATTGACAAAAAGAAATTTTTCATGTCATTTAAAGGCAAAAAATTATCTTCCAATCTTACTACGATTTTGTGTAGAAAATTTTATCTTTTTTTTTTATAAATTTAGAAGTCCTGGAATTTGTCTCTGGTTGCGAGTGAAATTGACGTAGGGAGGCTTTTTCGATAGGTGTAATCGAGTACTTCAAACACAAAGGTTATTATTTAATATCGACACATGCGAGTTGGTTGAGACTGGCGAAGGTGATGCGTGGTTCCTTCTGAGCTCTTGTGTTTTGTGCTTTGATGGTTTAACGCTAACTAGTCTTAGCCTTGGATTTTTTTTTCTTATACTTTTTGAACAGACAGGTAAGATCTGCCCATTTTATTTGCTTTCTCTTTTTTTTTTTTTTTTGTTACGAAGTTCACAGCCTTTTTCCGCACGAATGTTGTCCAGTAGTAGTTTGATTTGACTTGTCATGTGAAAATTCTGACGCGTCAAACTTGAATCGAACTTGTAGAAGTTCTTGATGTGGAAATAGCGCACTCCTCGACATCAATGACTTGCATTATTTTGCAAGGAACAACTCCCTGCACAGAGATGAGCACAATAAAAGAGATAATTATCTTTGTTCTCTTTAAAAACATCGATTTTTTTAATAGCGTCTCCTAGGACAGTAATTCTTTTTGTAATTCAATAAGCGTCAGTGGATAATTTGTTGAGAAATGCAACTTTGTAAAAAAATTTTTCGAGAAGCACTTTTCTAATATTCCTCTCACCTTTAAAGAAAACTATATTGCCTTTTCTTAATGTTGAATTTTAAACGTTATAGAACAGTAAAATCTAAAACAGTCAGTAGTTTCTGTTGCAGACAATAATAATGTGAACTTTGTCCCTTCATAAGTTACTTTTGAACTCTTTTCCAATTCTGATTCACCAGCAGGCAACTAGTTATGTAGCAATCGCTCTCTCTTGACTTCAAATCACTATTCTCAACTCAAAAAATATAAATGTACATTGTACTAAAAAAATAGTTAAAAAATAAATCGTACGAATCAGATCGAACGAGTCTGTAGGACTATCTCCTCTCAGAGTTCAAGTCCAATGGTTAGCGTCTCCGCTCTGGAACCGGAGTCGCGAGTTCTATCCAGGTTGTGCCTTTAGCCTCTGTTTTTGCAATAGTTTGTAGGCAAGCTTGCTGTCAAGTTCGTTTACAAGTGACTTGAGCTACCGTTAACTGCCGCAGCTTGCACTCTTGTCAAGACAACAAGGCAACTTTCACTGTTAGTCTGACAAATTTGTATGGCAGTTCCAAACTAAAATTACTATCTAATGTAATCTGAGTCATTAACATGTGACTGTTTCCGAATGTGTTTGATGATTTTCCGTCCTTGAATCACTATAGACTTGGACAATATGGCTACTGCATCTATGACGACTTTATGAGAGTAAACCTAAAATAGTTGTTCTGTCTCCTTTAAAACAGTCTGCAAACAATCAACATAATATCGCTCAATCAAGGACAGTTCATCAAAAAATGCCTCTGATGCAATCCTCTTTACATTCATACATCAAAGAAAGAAGTGGTTCCCTAGACACTCAAATACTCACTAACATGATCTTCATCATGGAAAATTTCCTCTCACTACCTCGGACCCGGTATATCTTTAGCTAACCTTCTCTCCAAAACGTTGATATTCCAAATGTCTAGGACGTTACTTGATTACCTCGCACCATTCTGATTTCAGCCCAACGACAACAACATAAGAACTTGAAGGAATTATCCGAACGATATGACATCTCCCATACGCGTAGATTTGTCAAGAACAAACTCATCATCCAGTCACCAGTTCCTCTACCTCTACCAAGCTAAAAAAAAATTGCATTAATAGTATTTGGAACCATTTTTCTTCTGAATTTTCTAGAGAAAAGCAAATATGAAGAATACTAACTTATGTTAAATACCTTCAGAATTTTCTGCGAAAAAAATATGTTTCAACACCTGCAGATTTTTCCAGCATAAGTTTAATTATTAATAAACTTACTTATACGATGTGGAATGTGATCGAAACTTCAAGCTCATGTCTACGGATTCGAGCCGCTGATCTCAATACTCAGGCAGTGCTACAGGCAGTGCCTCAACCACAAGGCCACGTCGGCATACGCGAGGTGGGGATAAATTAATCTATTTAAGTTATAGCGTCACCATAGCTCTCGTGGCGCCATCTAGTGGTGTAAAAATAAACCAAGGTCAGAATATTTGTTTCAAAAGTCGTAGAGATGTGTAACAGATGAGATTAGTAATATTTTTGTTCAATAATTTAGATTCTCAGTTTCAATAAATTCATTTTCACCTTCTATATTTCTGGGAAGCCTTCTCTCCATCCAAAGGGCGAAAGCTCCACTTTTCCTTTCTTTTTCGAGGAAAATAGCTAGTCAGAAAGACAGTTGGAAAACTAATTGGAAATTAATTCAATTATGGGGTAAAAGTTTAAAATGGTAAAACCTCAAATATTTATTTTAAAAATTAATTTAGAATTCATTTTTTCAGTGGCATATTTAAAAAATTTAGTCCTAAGACATTTTTCCATTGGGAAATTTTTTGAAACTCCTGTCTGCTGTAAAATTAAACAATAATGATAATTACATTCTAATTTTGTTTTATATCCATTGGAAAATAGAGCTGCAATATTAGAGAATATGGTGAAAATATGTATTTAGAGAAATGCAGATATTATGAAAATGCAGTTAAATCTTCAAAAAATCAACAGATATTGGTCGAGTTTAATGATTTTGTGAAAATATGCTAAATAACTGCAAATTGAATTAAAGACAAAATACAAAGTCATACAAAATCTACAGGATATTTAAAGAAAAAAATATAAATAAATTTTTTGCAGATTAAATTGAAGAAAAAATTCAGATATTTTGTTGTCTTATAAAAATCTGCAGAATATGTAGAGAAAAATATAATAAGAAATTTTTTTCAGATTTTATGCAGATTAAATTGAAGAAAAAATGCAGATTTTTTTCTGTCTTCAAAAAATCTGCAGAATATTTAGAGAAAAATATAAGAAGAAAATTTTCTGCAGATTAATTTGAAGAAAAAATGCAGATTTTTTCTGTCTTCAAAACATCTGCAGAAATCTTTAAGAAATCTTCAAAAAAAGAAATTTTCTGCAGATTTTTTTAAAGCTGGGTATCCTTGGAACCTCTCTGCCGGATTCAGTCAAGATCTGGTTCATAAACCAAAGAATTCAGCCTTTCAAAATCGACAGGCCTCGCCAATGTCTAAAATGTTTTAGCTTCTTTCACCCAACTAGAGTTTGTGAAAAAAAACCCAGCTTGTTACTTGTGTGGAAAGGTTCACATTGGTCCATGTCAAGGGCCGGCAAAGAGCAGCAATTGCCAAGGGCCACATCCTGCAACATCTAAAGCATGCCCCATGTACAATCAAGAACAGAAAATATTAGAACTAAAATCTCAAAACCATCTTACGACAGGAGAGGCCAGACGCATATTCAGTCGCACTACCAATACAAATTACGCGTCAGCAGTGAAATCGAATATTGCCGACAATGATTTTGAAAGCACTGTTAATCAAAAAATAGAATCTATTGTTAAATCTCTCCTTGACAAAATGGAACACCAAACCCTTGCTTTTCAGGAACAAATGCAGCAACAAACTTGCGTTTCAAGAAAAAATGGAGCAGCAAACCCTTGCCCTCATGTCAATGTTTGAAAAAACTGTTGAAACCCTGCTTCAAAATGATGAATCAAACTGAAACTCAATCGCCTTCTAGAAAAAAAAGTGCCGTTAAAAACTTTGTGAACTTTTCAAGTATACCCATGCATTTAGATGCAGAAGGGCACCATACCTAATTTGGTACTTTTTGTTTTGCTTTTTTTTCTCGCAAAGTCTGTGTTTTTTTTTCACTTCTTTGTTGTTGTTATTATAAATCGCATCTCCCCTTTTTTTTATCCTCTCTCCCCTTATTCTCTTGATTTTTACAGTTGCATCTCCTCTGTCTTATGACGTTTGTTCAATAGAACTGTAGAGGTCTACGAAATAAGAGAATTTGGCTTCAAATTCCACCTTTCTCTACCTCTCAATTTTGGATTTTCCAAGAAACATTTTTCAACCCAGATGATCATCTTCGTAATTCAAATATGACCTTTTTTTACTCTCATAGATAAAATCGATCAGAAGAAGGTCTTCTTAACGGAATACCTTAGACGGCCGCTGGTAGAATTATAACAACTTTGTTTTCTGAAGGTACAAACCTTGAAGTTCTTGCTACTGAAATCTACTTTAATAACTACAAATTCATTATTGTTAATTTATATGCTCCTCAAGGTTTTGATATACAGCAGGCAAAATCTTTCTTCGAATCATTTTCGATTCCAGTAATCATTTTTGGAGATTTCAATCTCCACCATCCAATGTGGGGTTCTAATACCTCTACATCTCTTAGCAACAGCTTTGTCGATTGGCTCCAAAACTCCAATTTCGTATACTCAACATGTGTAACTCCGATTAAAATGATTAGGTTTCGAGTTAGTTGGGAGACATCACTTTTCTCCATTGTTAACGTGCGGAAAAGGACGTCTCCCAACCCAACCGGGGGTACCAGAGTAGAACCGTAAATCACTTTTTGAAGAAACCATCAGTGAAGAATTTCAAGATTATTTTATCATCGCTATGGATGCATCGAAATCTCATTTCTACACCTCCATAGCTGGTACCTCAAATCTAGGATCATTCTATTTTCGGATCCACCCGATCAATTCAATCTTCACAGCTGAAGCACTTGCCATTTGTCAAGCGATTGATGATCTCTCAGTTCCTGACAGTAATCTTCTCATTTTGACAGACAGCTTCTCAGTCTTGCAAGCACTTAAGAATTTGACTATCAAATCTCCCAAAGTCATCCTTCGTTTAGCCCATAACATTTTAATGAGAGCCAAGTTAAATCAAAAAATTGCATTGGTTTGGACTCCAAGGCACTCAAGTATTACGTGGAATGAAAGTCGGACCTATACATTGAGTGGATCGCAGTGGAAGATATTTGTTCATACTATAGCAAATTTTCTGCTCAAAAACCGACTGAAAACATTCGAAATAGCAAATATCAAGAAATCCTGGGAGATCTACCCTCCATCTTATCCATTTCACCTTGGCTGAAAAATAGACGCGAGGACATAATCATTACCCGCATTTTAACTCGAATGATTATCACCCCAGCTCTTTTGCACAGATTTGGGGGTCTATTCTGGTACCCCCGGTTGGGTTGGGTTCCGTTGTTAATACGGGGGTACCAGAATAGACCCCTTTGTCTTCACAACAACCCCTTTTGCTCCGTGTGCAATCAAGAAAACACCATCGAACATATTCTTTTAATGTGCAAGAAGTATTTGCCCCACAGAAGGATCTTTTGCTTGAAACTCAATCTGGGTCTTCAAATTTTTTCCTCCTTCAAAGTTTTTCTCTTTACGATTTGCTCTTCGAAGCGCCATCTTCAGGTTTTTCTTCAGATGCTGAACTACTAACTGTATTTCGGATACTGGGGATGACAGCCTTTGCCGCTATAGATCCCAAACGAAACCTACCTTCAACTTATTAAATTCAGCTTCGACAGTACATATACTAAAATTTGGAACAATACAAAGAAGATTAGCTGGTCCCTTTGATGACACGCAAAATGGTGAAGGTTCCACATTTTTAATACTGATCTGAGAAATGCGCTTAAGCTCCTAGCCGTAAAGAGTTTATTCAAATCTAAAATTAGTCAAAATAATTCTTTGAAAATCTCCCTAATATTAAAAATCACTTCATGCAAATTGTAAGCTCTCCAGATCAATTTTATATAAATAATTTCTCTCTTTTCAGCATTCTTTGCCTCGCCCCCGAATTTTTTTTTTTGTCTATACTCCATCAGAACTGCTTCAAACGTTCTCTCGCACGGACTCTGTTGCGCAGCGGTAACGCGCCTTTCTCCCATCATTTCACCTCGAGTCGCGCGTGAATTTTGCCTTCGTTCAGTGTCAACGAATACTTCGTCATCTTTCCCCCCTCTTTTTCGCATACATAAAAGGAAATATTAGATTTTAACTCTTCAAATACTCTCTTTTAGCTTTTGATTATTTTATTTAATACTATTTTCTCAGTAATTTTTAAACATTTTTTTTTTGTTTTAAGGTTATCTCCTCATCATCTGTTTCTCAAATTTTACAAAATTTTTCTCCACAATCGGCGATTAATTAAGCCAAATAGATACTTTTAGAATGGTAAATTTGGTTTTATTATCTATTATCCAAACGTACGCCTATTTTAGTTCATTTTTTATCATTTGCTATTATTAGCTATTATTCAACAATTTGTGTTTTCTTTTATTTTGTTTATAGATATTCAATTTCTTAGTATGTTTGTTGATTTGTTATGCACAGAATAATTATTCATTCAAGAGTTGTTTTTTTCATGCATTTCAATACAATCTTTTTTTTTTATTTATAAATGGATGTTTTTATGGACTGACTAGATTTAAATGGTTATCATGAATTTAGTTTTGCGTTTCATGAAATGTTGTCAATTCTCTTTTTTGTTTTTTTACAGAAAAAACTTTATTTAGTTATTTTGAATTTTAATATGTAAATTATTTTTAGCTGAGAAATTTAATATTGTACTTCAAAATTTTCATTACTTATTATTTTTTCCATTTTTTAAAGAATCTTTTTACTTATAATTTTTTTAACACTTAAATATAAGGGATTAACTCAAAGTTCTTTATATGCAAAAACATCCTGTATATTTTCGTTTTGTGTATAAAGAATTCAAATTCAGTTATACTAACTAACCTGTTCACTGTTTGTGTTTTTAAATTCATTTCTTTGTCTTTATTACAATTATTGCTTTCAGCTT
>BGPR01052606.1:0-10571 GCA_013235015.1 Araneus ventricosus
AGTTACGTATTGCTATTTCAGCAACCCTAAAAATTTAAAATTAAGTATTTTGATAATTTCTCGAGAAATTGAATCTTTTTACGAGATTATATATAAAAAACCACGCTTATTTGAACACCAATTTTAATACAAACTTTTATTCTAGCAGAAAGTAAAAGATCATAGGAAAGGTTTCAATTTAAATTCATGGTTCTGGTAGTTATTCCGAAGTAAGTGATATTTTCTTTTCAAAGGCAGTTCACTACGATACGAGGGTTACTTTGGGATGCACCTTGTAAATTTGAGCGATGATCAGAGGAAGAGGATTATACCTGAACCGGCGTAACACCCTCCAAACTTCCACGCCACACTAAAGTGAGGGTCCCTACGGATTGTATATTTAACGTGCGCAGTGGTTCACATACAGTCGACCTTATGTAAAATAAAGGGTCCAGGGGAAAACGAATTCCAACTAGAATTACACGTTTCAAGTATTGGGCAACTTGAGAAAAACGATGAGGTTGCGCCCTGCACTCCACTTTTTGGAGGCTACACTGTTCTAAAGTGGTGTGTCAAACCCCGAAAAAGAGAACAAACAATGGAAAAGGGCATCCACTGCAGACTCTATACAACAGACCCCAAGCAATTTCATCGGCGAAGTTAAAAGATCCCCAACATTTTAAAGAAATTTCTGGTTAAACCTGGAGCAAAGTGGGGCCCTGGTGACAATCTGCTGAGTGCTGTTGGTGAAAGAGAGGAGGACATTTTGTTTGTGAGGCAATAGTGCCAGAGGATTAAGCCCAACAATTTTCCGGGGTAATTTGCGTACTTTTATGTCTGACGTTTCGAAATATCTTAACTTTTTTAATCTGTCCAAAGTATTATTATTATATAAATGTAGAAATTCGGGTTAGAAGGAAATAATCCTGGCTTTGGAGCAACCAAAAGTTATAGAAATATTAAGATCACTGGGCCTGAGCCGCCGATTTATGGAAGAATGTTGATATAGAATCCTGGCTACAGATAAAAAAATTCTTCATCTACGGGGAACACTCTAGGGGTAATGCACCAAAGATAAATATTTTGAGAAACAGGAGTTAAAACTAGCATTATTTATTAAAACAATAGAAATGAGAAAAAGTATTTACACAGGCATTATTTATATTTGACAAGAGGAATTTAGGGTTTGTTAGCTTACTTTAAGTTATTGTCTACACCTCGTTAAATAAGGTTTATTTATAGCCACGCCCATCGCCGCTGTGCTTACAGAGACGAGACCCTGTAGCTGCCTACGCTCGTGTTTAATGCATGTCTGTTCTTCTTGGTTTCAAAAAAAAGCCATCTCTCCTGGATTCAAACATTACCCCTCAGTTTTAACGGAGAGCTTACACACGCATCACGTGATTAGCACGAAGAGCATTCCGCGTGATCTTTTCTTTCTGGCTATCTTCCGCTGACACAACAATATTTAAATGAGTTTGTACGGGAAAGGAAAGAATATTATTATTAGAAGGAATAAACCTACGCTTCTTTAAGCTGTGAGACTGGAAAATACACCTTCTACATAAATATAGTAAAGCAAGTTTTTAAAGTAAATTTTGTATTATCAAGTGATTTGTTGTGGCTACACAATGCTTAATTGCAATAAAAATAATGGTGTGAACATTGTTAACTTCGAACTAGACAGGAAATTGTTTTTCGTTTCTGTAAATTTTAAAATTGGACCTCATAGTTTTTCCCCTGACCTTTCTGCTAAAGTCTCACCAAACCATCAGTCTCTGGAGTCCGAGTCTTCACCACCAGGACGCCGTGGCCTTATATTCAACACACACAAATTGTGCTATAGAAGGAAATAACTTCATTAACCAGGAAACATTTATGCACAACATCTTGAAAATTTCCTGAGCGATGGACTTTGCATTGCATCCTGGACAGTTTTATTTGCATTGATTTTACTCTAGTATCTTTCTACTCAAGCTTTACATATCATATATTTTATTTCACCTTTTTCTAAGAGCTTCCATTATCTTTATCCCCCAGTCGCCTTTTAAATGAAATGTTTGCATTTCAATACGTAATTTTCTTTCACGAGTGATTATGAAATCGAGTCCTGCTAAACAAACGAAACCTTTTCAGCTCGAAGGGGACTCGGAGCTGCGGTAATTTGTCTTAATATTTACTTAGCACTGGAGAGGAATGAAACAAGGGGAGCATCTGTTTCTATAGCAACTTAGGGGGGTGGTTGCGCCATCTTTTCGGATATTGCGTAATGACGGACAAGAAAAAGGATGCGAAAAATATGACGCAGCAGTTCAGAATGCATGTGTCCGAATAATTGATCGTGAAATAGCTTTCACTACAATTGAACTCCATTATCCGAAGCCCAATTGCACGAATCGATTTTGAGAGAAAAGAAAAATGGGAAAATTGGGAAAGTGGCTTGACGCGTTCTTTCCAAATCTAAGGAGGTTAATTTTAGCAACCAAAATAGGATCATACATATTTTCTTGTCCATATGTAATTTTAATACATGTATAATAAATTTCACAATTTAATTTAATTTGTGTTTCTTTTAAAGTACATTTTACAGTTTTCTGTAGCTTATGTTTGTTTAACTTAATTTCCTGAATCAAAGTTAAGTTTTACCATGTCTGACGTCTTTATTACTTGATTTCTAAGCTTTTCCAAATCATTTGAAATTCCGCATATCTAAATGGTATATATATATAGTCATGATTAGAAAAGCATTAAAAACTAATTGGAGAATTCTTCGCTCGACTTTCTCGTATACTCACATAATACGGTGTGTTTTATGTTTAGCTTCGTAGTATAGTGAAGAGAATCGAGTATGCATTTTCGACCTCTTCCTGTTAGTTCTTCCTCTTCCTGTTGGGACCTAATGGATTCAAAATTTAATACAGATCTATAATTTTAATGTTAGATCTAAAATTTTAATATTAGATATAAACTTTTAATGTTTAATGTATCTTGCTTATTGCGTATTTAACTTATCTAGTTTACATAGACAGGAACAGACAAGCAAACAGACAGTTGATCCGAGTTGTCAAATTTAGTCCGAAATTAGACCGGCATCTACAATTTCGGTAAAGATCGTGTATGATAAGTCATCCATCTGCCTTGTTGCATATTTGAGTTATGACATTCGCATGCCCACGAATAAATGGACAGCCAACCCGTTGACGGATTTGGTCCAAACTTGAACACAGACCGACAATTTTAGTAAAAAAATGTACCAAATTTCATATATCTAGTTCATTGTGTTTTCAGTGAAGCTGCGTTCCAACGGGCCCTGTCTTCCCATCGAGTTTCGTCCGTTCGCGTTATTATTCCCCGTCGTCAGAACAGGGAAGACCGAGGGCTCGTGGGTTTGTAAATGCTTCTGTTGTTTCCTGCTGTGGCGGTAAATAGCGCCTGCACTTCAACGGTGGGGAGTGGCCAGATGGTGTCAGTGCGCATCCGTCTACTCGAGCGCTGACGAGAGATTTGCTGCCACGCGCCGTCGGAATGGCGCGACTGGTCGGAATTCCACCGACCACAGTCCACAAGTACGAACCTCGAGCGACCAAGCCACACGCCGTCGGAACAAGGCTTTATCGTGCTCATAGGCTTACGGACGGACAGAGAGAAAGATTTTCAGTAGATGGATTTCGTCCGAAATTTGATAGAATTACACAATTTCGGCATTAAGATGGTGTATCAAATTTCATCAGTTGAGTGTTCACATTCCAGAACGCAAAGACGCATATTTCCAAAAATGGAGATTCATCAAAATCTCGAGATTGAGATTTTTGACAGCTACAATACTCTCTTTCTTTGTAATTTTCGTATAAAAGTAAAGTTTTAAAAAAAATCGAATTTCTAGACCGAAACATCGTAGCATGATAATAATATCATATTAAAAGGCGTTATTTATTTTATCGTCTGCGTTTTTGTCATACTATTTCACCGTCCTTTCTAAATCAAGGTTATAAATTTATAAAATTATATCAAAATAATATAAAATGCGAGATATTCCATTAAATGTGAAACAAAAGTACGCTAGCAAGTTTTGAAAATTAAATGCTGTTTTTGAAAGGTAAATTTACTAATTTTTGGATTAAAAGCTATGCTGTGAAAGTCGACTCCACAATTAAACAGACTACTAAATATTTCAATTACGAATGAATGGTAAAAGTCTATTGGAACAGACATTGTTTAATTTTTTAAAAAATTGAACGAAAAATTTTACGGAAATAAAATTGATCACTGAAAAGCTATTTTTTAAAAAAAATTTTACGTGGTGTAAAAATAGTTTTAGTTCGATGTTCCGAAGTTATTGAGGAGAAACATTAAAATTTCGATTATTTTTAAGTAACTCAAAATCGAATTGAAATTTTTAAAAACACTTTCTTAGTGAGCACCTACTATCCAAGAAGTAATCTCATGCCAAATTTGATGGCTTTACAGAGGATATTTGCGTATTTTAAAACGATTTTTATGGTATTTTAAGAACTATTTCACATATTTTTCTGTGTTTGAAATGTTCAGTTTGATAGCCCGTATTCTTAACTATTTTACGTTGTAGAAACTTCCAGGACAATAATGATTTTTGTGATAACGGAAGAGGTATTTTGTCCTATTTCTCTTGAAAATCTTTCCAAAGTCCAGAAAAGATTGTAAGTCGAAGTTTGGATAATGCGGTTTTTAGAAGTCCAAAATCTCAAAAACTCATGGATGATACAGAACTATTTATCAGGAATATCAGAAGAAGGTTATATAGTCTTAATACCCACTTCTACCCTATTTTTTCCAGGAAATAACAGTGGATTGTGATGTGGCTGCTTGATTTGTTTTAGTGAGTTATACTTGATTGATGTATTGTGTAAAGAGATCTTTATTTCAGTATTTTGAAGATTGTAGATAAAATATACTCTGATTAGGTATGTGGAGTTGATCTGCACTTATCCACCTTTCTTATCTTTGCCGTGGTATATGCAAAAATCACAACAATCATAATTTCCTTAGAGGAAAACTTTTCTTGGAATTCTCTAGACCATGTTTTATGATTTTTCTCCTTTATGATATAATAAATTAATTTTTTCTTGAGATCCCATTTCAATGCCAAGCTAACTCTATCTATTGTTACAATTATTTCTCTTCCATTTTTGTCTCTGGATAATTCTTTTTAAGAATTCATGGTCGTATCTGCTTCAGCAGATGATGACAGTAGAGACGATGGAATTATATTTATATTTTTGCCTTTTAGGGATTCAAATCATGTTAATAATTTTTGTTTCAGTTAGATACTGGAGCATTTAATATTTGACATAAGAGTTTATCTTGTCTTGAGTTTTCTTACATTTTAATAAGATCTCACATGCGAATATTCGAAGAACTGCGTTTTTCCTCAGATACTGTATTTGGAACAATTCTTCCCACTTAACGAAATATGGACGATTTTTCTTTCTCTATTACAACAATAGTCTATTGTGGCTTTAGATATCAAAAAACCATGTGCTTTCAGCGTCTTTAATCATGCTGAATAAGATTCTTCCCTCTTTGGAAAGAGCAAAACGTATACTCCATCCTCTTCGCTTACTTTAAAGCCATTTTCACGTGAAACAAAGATTTTATGTGTTCAAATGATAACTATATCTTCGAAAAATATAATTTTTTGTAAATAAATTCTCCAAGTAAAAGCGACATTTTCCACACTCGAACGCAGAGACGAATCGTTCTAAAATGTAATGCAACATTCTTCCCCTGTAGGATCCATCTCAACATATTGGAGAGCGGCTTAACAATTTCTTGCATCATGCATCCGAATCTTACAGATAGTGTGCCAGCCCCAAAACATTATCATCTTTAAAAAATGTAATTTTAGTCCTAGATACAACCATATTTTGTCTCCGGGTATACGTTAGAAATTACAGATACATTTCCAACTTCAAGGATCATTAGCAACTTTTTTTTATGAATTAATAGATATTTCTCTCCTTTTCTACATAATGCATGAGCCGAGGCTCTAAACAGGCCATTTTCTTCTACTGTTGTCCAAAGTATACTCATTTCGAAGTTTGTTCTAAAGGGGCAATTTGTTGTCCTGTAAATAGTTTTTGTTCGCCTTTGTTTTGACATGCATCTTGCAACAGAAATAAGAAGAATTAATGACGTATGAACATCGGTAAATATAAAATGATCATCTCATAAAATTGAAGGTAACATAATATAAGTATTTTTCTTCAATTGAATGAGAAATAAAATATTACTCAATTTAAAAGTGTAACATTTATTTTGTTGAATCGAACGGGGGTTATTAAAATATCCACATTGATTGCTCAAATTCTTGCCATTTTCTTGCACATGACATTGTTGGTTTGATTGAATATAGGAGAAGGAGGCTGAAATCATTTGGCAGTGCGCATGCGCAATGTTCACTTCAGAATTTGCTTTATTCATTAAGTGCTGCTATTACTCGCAAATGACATATTCACTTTAAAAAAAATCTAAAACTTGTCTATGTGTTTTTTCGGATTCGAGAAATGCAGCTGTTACCGGTAATATATGATACTCAAGGAGTCTACGAAACGGATAGGAAAAGTGTGAAACTTCCGCTTTTTTTTAATACTTAGATAACACTTAATTCGTAAACAGAAATATTTAGGAAAGTGAGCCTGTTTGAAATCATTGTAATCGAATAAAAACAAAATCTATTTTATTTCACGTTCATAGTATATCATATCATTCACTGATATTTCAGGCTTACAAACAGAAAAATTTAAAAAATATATCTGATGGAAGATTTATATCGGTCTAAGTATAATTCGAGATAGCGGAAAGTTAAGGTTTTCAAGATTAAAAATTCTAAACGATTTATTTACCTCTTCAGAAGCATTGGAATGCATGTTTACGTTTCCCCCTTTAAACTACAATTATTACTGATAAAAAGAATGAATATAAATGTATATTAAAATAAAATTAAAATTTAGGAGAGATAGTTCATTTTTTTCTCACAATTCATGTGTGCGAATTAATCGAAAATAAGCAAAATATTAAATACTTTTTTTCTCCCTTAAAACTTTAGTGTCTGAAGAGATTAAGAACTTCATATACAAAAGGCATTATAAAATGATTGAGTCAAGAAGTACTAAAACAACAGAAAAATTCTAAAAATATATCTGATGTGTATAAGATTTATATCGGTCGTAAGTATAATTCTGAAGATACGCTGAAAGTTAAGGGTTTTTCGATATTAAATGATACTTCGCATGAAAACTTGGAAATAAAAAAAATAAAAAAATCAGGTCAATCTTCTTATTTACTTTTAAAATTTTTCCTCTTTCAATTATGCAGCATCTGCCTAAGTTCGGAAATATTTTTATCAAAAATTATACTTGAAGCATTTTTTTTTTAATATTTTTAAATGCAATTGATATAAAAGTCAAATAAATAACACAAAGAATGTCATTAGTTAAATATATTTCAACATATTTGTAAAAACCTAGAATTTTTTCCACTAAACTTGATCTTTTTTCAAACACTCTGTACCAAGATAAATTTGTCAGAATGGTATACTCTTTTGTATAATATAATTAAATAAGCATTGTCTAGGGGTTGAAATAAAAGTTTTACACTATCTCAATTCACTTTCGCATTATTTGAGTTTTAATGTAAAATCTCTATTATTTTCTAATTTTGGTATTTCTTTCAACCTCATAAGCTGCATTGCTTTAAAATGGATCATAATTATGCAGATATTCTATTTAATTCTCAGAATAAATATAAAACAAATATTCCGATTTTAAATAAATTTAAAAGAATTTTAGTTATCACGTTTTGAAAAGGAAAATTTGCTGAAAAGTCACATTTTGGGAAAAATGAAAATAAATTTTTTGTTATAGTTTACACTAGGAAGAAAAAATAAAAAAAAATTCAACCCTACCCAGTTTTATTGGTAATTCTTCCTATTTTTCAGCACAACTCAATTGTTTTAACTTTAATTACTGGACATTTTTTCTGGATGTTGTTTTCTTTGTCTTAATTAGTGTTTATTACGATCTATTATTCAACAAGCGTCAACTCATTTGAATATTTCTTTAGTCATTTGATTCGCAGATGCATGTTAGAGGACCAGAACTACTTTTCTAGAAAGGCTATTAGAATAAATCGTCTTTCCATTTGTTCTTTTCAAGAAAAGAAAAAATGGAAAGACGATTAAAGCTGTTCATGCTTTTATTGTCAATAATTACAGCGACAATGGAAAACGAGTATATGGCAATGATTGAATATTATCTTAATTTGCAACAGTACCACAAATAACACAGAAATCCGTGATGGAAATATTTCCAAACAAAATCTCGTATATGTTAAATACTAAAAAAATAAATATTCAGTAATGAAAAATTTATATTAAGGCAATGAAAATTGCTTCATGGTCATATCGTTTACAATTTCAACCACTGAGTTCGACTCAAACGTCTTTAATGATCTTCCTGAGTATCGTAGAAGCAAAATAAAAACAGTTTAAGAATCTTAAAATAAAATATTATGCTTCTAGTTTAGACAAAAAAAATTGTGATTTTTCGTTCAAAAATGAGTTTTGAAGATCTTAAAGGACACTTTTGTTTTCCTTTCTGTTTGTAATTAACGAAAAATCGACGCATATTTGTATAAAATTTTCGGACGAAAGCTCTCGTTGAATGGAGATCCTTTGTGCAACTGAAAACTTTTAGATGTAGATATTTTCACAAATAAAGCGAAAGAATTGACTAACACAACCGTTAGATGGAAAAACAACGGCATTACAATTCTATTTATTAACTCTTAAGCGGAGCTATAGGAAATAACTTCAATTTCACATGTGACTTCAGGTTCTACAACTTCTTATAGATTCCTCTTTTTGGTTTAGGGATCTGGTTTTATTACGCAGTTTGGCTGAATGTCGCGATGTCGCCACGAACAACTGCAACTCTAAATAAAGTTTAAGATTTCCTTCCCTTCAATATAAGGAAAGCTGAGATCCCGACCAATGCTTTTTACTAACGCTTCTACTGTGACAATATTCAATACAAAGAAATACAATCTATATATTTAAAATAATTTGGTAGAAAAACCTTCACCGAGTCCGCCAGCTTCAACCACTCAACCGATTTCAACAATTTGTTTTTCATTTGAAAGGTTATGACGTCTAGATATGTCATCAAGGGACGCCTACCCCCCATCACCCCCCATTTTCGTACGAAATCGAAAAGGCATTTCTCCACCATACATTCTCTATATGTTCTTTCGATTTCGTTCAAAAATGGGGGTTGGTGGGGTGCAGGCGATCCTTTATGACATATCTAGATGTCATAACCTTTCAAATGAAAAAAAAAAATTGTCAAAATCCGTCGGGTGGTTTGGGCTGGGGATTTCTACAAGGTTTACCCATAGACAATGTATAGAGGAGAAGTGTTTTTTCGATTTCGTTCGAAAATGGAGGGTCGTGTGGGGCAGGCGACCCTTCATTGCAAATCTAGACGTCATAAGCCTCCATATGAAATAAAAATTATCGAAATCTGTTGAGTGGGTGGAGTTGGCGAACTGTCTGAAAGTTTTACCATATTATTTTAAATATATAAATCCCAACAGTTTCATCACAATGGCGTGTCAAAAATATTGTAAAATATCTATTGTAGGTGATGGAGACTGTTTATTTAGGACGATATCATTCCGTATTTATGGATCTGAAGACTTTCATGCCGAAATTCGTGAAAAAGTTATACAAAACATTGCAACTAGATGAGGTTTATTGAAATATTTTACAATTTTAAAGGAATCTGTTGTCTACAAAGAATATGAAATCTACTATGGTTTTATGGTTTCTTCCGCTGATCTTAATGTAGTATTTAAAACTGTAAAAAGTAGCGGCTGAGAGCCTCGAAGCAGCCAGGTGGAAAGACAGTGCTGTGCAAAGTGGGTGCTGGCCGTGAACCCGCCCCCCAATGCGGCGAGAGCGGCTAATTATCATTAAAAAAACAAATCAATAATCTGGTTATAAATGAGATAAATCAGAAGTAAAAACAAAAATTAAAATATGTCTACAAAAATTTAGATTGAGGTAGCACTCCTCTCTCCAAACAACTTTTCAACACAATTTTGATCAAGATCTGGGCCCAAGAAGATTTAATACGAACCAATTTTATATACTCTACGGACATTTGAGCCAACTGGGTCTTGAATCTGTGATCCTTTAACCTCGAAATCCTAACTCCGCGACCAGCTCACGTTGCCTTTACGAAATATAAGTCACAGATTATTTCGTTAATCTAAAATAAAATTTTATTATTACTGCAATAGGTTGTAACATTATTATTTAAAAATAAATTTAAAATGTTCATTCATAAAATTAAAATTAGCATGTAAAAACGCATATTTTTCTCTAATAAAAAAATTGAAAAAATCCATTGTGTAAAATTATAAATATTCTGTTTTGTCAGCAACGCTGTACATATACATATTTTCGATTTTTTTTAAAGATCTGCTTTTCACTCTATTGCGGAAGACCAAAATTAAAAAGAGGGAAAAAAGATACTTTTAATAGCACAGATAAT
>BGPR01052607.1:0-10571 GCA_013235015.1 Araneus ventricosus
TTTTTAAGGTAGTTAACCCTTGTTATAGATAAGTGCTTTTTCAATTTTGCAAGAAGGAAATAGTTTGTTGGCCATCGTGAATCCATCTGACGCAAACGCCCTGGCATGTTCAGTGATTGCGCCATCCTCATGCATGACAATACCCATACTGCTCGCAAAAGTGTCGAATTGCTGCAAAAATTCAAGTGGGAAGTCTGGAGCCACACCCCATACAATCTAGATTTGTAACCTAATCTGGGTTCCAAACATTTATCTGGAACAACGCAGATAGCAATTTTAGTTTGCAGCAAATTTGCAGCAGACTTGCACTCGAAGTCACGATAGGACGAACTTGCAGCAAGCTTGCATTGAAACTCATTGCAAATTATAGCAAAAACAGAGTACGAACACAACCCGGGATAGAACACGCGACCTCCCGGTTCCGAAGCGGAGACGCTAACCATTGAGCCAGCTGAACTCTGAGAGGAGAAAATAGATTTCGCTAATACATCGTTCGATTAGATTCGTATACGTTTATTTTAAACTTTTTTCTTGATTTCATTAGTTTTTTGAGTTGAGAATATGATTTGAAGTCAAAGAGAGAGCGATTTTCGCTAATAACTACGTTTTGCTAGCAGAATAAATTATGAAATTAGAGTTCAAAAGTAATTACTTTAAAATGGGACAAAATGTCTAAGTTATTATTTTTCAACAAACACTGACTGTTTTTTAGATTTAATTTTGTTTATAAACGTTAAAATTTCAACATTAATTAAAAGGCGATATAGTTTTCTTTAAAGTGCGAGTGATATATTTAGTAAAAAGATGGAAAATGTTTCAAAATATTTTTTTTTATAAAAAAGTTATTTTTTTCACAAATTATCATTGATTTATTGAATTAACAAAAAGAAGGGCGGTCTAGGAGATGCTATTAAAAACCGGATGTTTTTTTAAAACAGAGACAAAGATATTTATCTCTTTGTTGTGCTATCTTTGCATGAAGCTTGTTTTGCAAATTTGCTGCAAATTTGATTTGCAAGGGTTTTGGCGCTATTTGTCACATCGAACTTGCAGCAAAAATGCGTTGCAAGCGAGGGTGGCGCTAGTTGTCACAGCGAACTTGCTACAAGTTCGTTTCAAGTTTGACGCGTCAAATTTTTCCGTGACAAGGGAATACCAAGTCAAAATCAAACTTGCTGCAAACTTACGTGCTATCTGGGAAGGTTTTCTTCAAACAGTGATGTGAAAACAACTACCGAGAACTGGCTTAATGAGCAGGGATGTGATTTTCACCAAGCCGGTTAAACCCAAGTTGTTCCTGCGTTCAGATAAATGCCTAAATAGATTTGGTGATTATGTGGAAAATGATCGCCAAGTATGCCTCTTAATCCCCTTTTGTACATATTTTCCGTCTAATGTTAATAAATAATTTTTATTACCCTTGTAAACTTTTTTTGGTTCCATCCTAGAACAAATGTAGCTATCATAAATCATGTTTGTGAATGAAGAGATTACATACAAAGAAGGAATAGGAATTCATAACAGGATTAAAACTCTGATTACGTTCGAGACAAACAAAAAGAGTCAAAACCGAAACAAATGAATGAAAATTTAGATTCTCATGTACAGAATGAAAGTATGCTTACAATGCTTAAGGCTAAGTTTTTTAAAATTTTGCTCTGTTAAATAATACGGAATAAAACTAATTTAGTTTCGTATTATTAGCTATTAGTAAATAAATACTAAACAAATAAAACTTTGGTCAGCTAAATAATAAGAAATTAATTAACTACAGTAAGAAATTGCCTTTCTTGCAATATTCATGGCAAGTATCACCAGGCATTGCATATTATTGTCTGAAATATGAAGTAAGAAAAGTAAATTATGTGCATAGTTATAAAAATTTAAACATTTAGCGTCATAGTGCTGCATCTCCGGTTTTTATTGTAATGTTATAAAAGAGCGCTATGCATCGACTGTTGGCAGTACTTGGTTTGGAAATTTCTTCAATCCATATTTTTTTAAAAAAAACATGGAGTTTACAGATACCTCGTGTATCTAGTTACCCCGCCTTAGCTTAGAGGTTATGAAAGTAAAGATGAGAATAAAGATGGAAATATTTATGCATCACAAAAAATTCCTTTTTATTACGGAATACATTCATAGGCATGTGCGTATACAATTCCTTACATATTCTCGGAAATAGAATTCACTGATGTATCTTGCCTACAGCATAGCATAGGGTTAACATAAACCGGGGTCATTCCTATCCCCACGCACACTATCTGTACCAAGCGCTATATAAAATTTGCTAAAGGCAAAACATAGAAATGCACCAATCTTAATTTCACCATGAAGTGAAAATGAAAAAGAAACGCATTAATCTTATATTTACAGTAAATGTGTACATTGAGTTGAGAAATTTATCATCATTACGTCGATGTTGCTTTTGCTCTTCTAATAGACGTTGCAGACATTATTTTTCTTTCAAGTACTACTCCTATCAGATGTATATCTTGGTTCAAAACAACACAGAATATATTTTACTTTAAGAAAACATCTTTCAAATAGTCAGAGGACGGAAATATCGATATCTGTTTCAATCAAGAATAATTTGATAGAAAAGATTAATCATTCTCCGGATAAAACTAAAGAATGGGCAGCTCTGCTGAAAGATGTTTATGATGTTATTAAGATAACACATTACAGACATTATTTTTTCTTTGAAGTACCACTCCTAAAGAAGTTAAATGCATGAGGAAAGCCTTTGCGTAAATAACATTTAAGTATGAATAAATTCTTTAGACTTTCTATGCAGCAGCAGAAGTAGCTTGGTCATAGACACTGCAACATCCCCACCTTTTTCCCATGCATATATTTAATCACTTATGTACATATTTAAAGTAATTGGCAAAACGAGGATGATCAGCCCCCAGCCACAACCACTAGATCGATTTCGATAATTTTTAACGTAGGACTACGTTCCTCCTATTGGAGTCTCAGGAATGAATTTGAATTTGATTCACACGCCAAAACGCCACAAAAAAAAGTTGCATGGGAGATCCTCTATATCTCGGTAACTACATACATTAAAAACATAACTAATGTCTCATTTTAGAGATAAAGGTAACAACAGAAGTTACAAAAATAAGATGAAGAGTTTCATATATATATATATATATATAAAGGTGTTCCAATTATTGTCATGAGTGACTTTAAAGTAGATGTCAAAAGTAATGAGAAAGCGTTCGGTTTCATGAAGAAGCATTTTGATTTGAACATGGCGCCAACAAATTATCCTAGTACTCTGGGGAATTCATATATTGATTCAACTTTTGCAAGAAACATTTGTCCCGAATTATTAAATTGTGTATGTTGCTTTTCATATCATCGACGGATCCTACACAGGATTGTAACATATCCACGAACGATTGAAGAATTCAAAACAAAAGAATGGACATTGTAATATATTTTATTAAGAATTTAAAAAAATTCCTTGTAACCTTAGTTTCATTTTATTTCTCCAATTTTTCATGTTTTCCAATTTGTATTTCAGCGAAACAAAAGAGAATTAAGAGTAACTTCGAGAAACAAAAGAGAACCACGAGTAACAAAGAGAAACCTAGAGACTTCAAAAAACAAAAGAGTCATGCGAGTAAAGTAGTCCTACGCCTTTAACATCAGCGGCTGCTTGAAAAAGACAGCCTCTCATCATGTTTTTTTGTATTTTGTATGGAAGATTACGACGCCTAGATATAAATGATCGCCTGCCCCCTACTACCCTCGATTTTCAATAGAAATCGAGAAAAACCCTACTCCACTGTACATTCTGTGTGTGGAAAAACCATCAGTCTCTCCCAGCCTCCACCACTCGAAAGATTTCGTTATTTTTTATCTCATATGAAAGCTTTTGATCTCTAGATATATATATATTATCAATGGTCGCTTGCAATCCACCACAATACATTTTAGAAATATATCGCAAACTAAAACTGAGCTATATCGCAAAATAAAATAAAACTGTAAAAAAACTGAGGGTAGATCCTCTACAACTGCCAATTCTTCAATTTATTTCTCCAAGTTGCAATCATAGATAAAGTCTATTAATATTACGCGCGAACGTCTGGTCGTCTTACTCGGTCAGTTCATATGATTTTGGAAGTAATATTTAAATCCATCAACAATCTAACGAAATTTTCCTTCCACAGATCTGAATTTTTAGGGGACATACAGGAAAAAACGGTAAGCTTATCTTCAGAGAAAGAGAAGATTTCTCAAAGCACTACCTTGTAACTCAGCACCGATTCCCTGCTGATGAGCACGAGCAGTAACAAAGCGCATTCGTTTTACTGAACGATTTATTAAGGGAAGACGGTGCTGTCAAAAATACAGTTCCCGAGATTTTCGACGCGGGATTTCTGGAGTTTCTCCTGTGCAGAAAAATTTCTCAGTGCCCAAAATTTCAAAATAAATAAAGAATGCGATAAAATAAAACATATTTATAATGTATTGCAATATAATTTTTTCCTCGTAAATAAACACGAAAATAACATGTGTATTTAACCTTACACTTTCATGATTTTTTTTCACAGTTGCGTACATTTTGATAAAATAGAGTAAGGAAAATTATTTTGTAGTTTAATTCTTAATTAAAATTTATGAATTCCTTATTCATAATTTTTTATTAAAATTTGCCTAAATTATGCCAAAAATCATCTTATTATTTCTATTAGCTTATAATTAATTATTCAAAATTAATTAAAAAATCCAAAATGCATCACTGCTCAATGTAGTAAAGGTTGAGAACAATTCTGTGTTCGCATACTTAATTTGAAGCAATTAAATATGAAATGCCTGAAATACTGCTGTTGTACAAAATGTTATCACAGTAGTTATTGTTGTTTTTAATTAGATATCTGTGATATTGGACAAATAATGAAAAAGATTAAACTAAGTTTTAAATCATAAAACTTATTTAAGCATTTTAAATACTGATTCAGTTTTTGATTATTGACATATGAAAATGTCCGCTATTAATTTTTTTACATTTAAATTTAAAATTACATACATCTTCGAAACATTTTTATTTTTATATTGACTAGAGCTTATTTGCCTGCTTTAAGTGTTCGAGAAGTTCATTTCGCTTAATACTGCTAATTCTGCAAAAAAATTCAGTTGAAAATATTTGATGTCAAGGTGATCTCGAAATTATATTTTGAATTAGAATTGATCAGATTAGTCGGATTTTGTGATGCAACATCAATTTCATCATGTTTTACCGTGCTAATTCTTCAAACACTGCTGATAATATGGTGAAAATCTCTTCACAAGTAAAGAACTTCTCTAAACTTTACAGATTGTAAAAATCTTAATGCTGTTGTAGAAGAAAAACTGCGTGGAAATTAAATATCTTAGCGAAGTTGCTATTAAAAATTAAAATCTGATATATAGCAAATATTTTAAAAAGCTGTGAATGAGGGGCTTTATAAAGTAAGTTGGCGAACGAAATGAGCCTAGAAATAGTGAGAGCGTTGTCAACTGAAATGCGAATACTGCAGCATGGTATGCCGAAGTAATATGGGAATTGACAAGAGGAATGGGGTCTTCCAGAAGCTCAGTTGAATTGTAAATTGCGAACTGTGAATTGACTGTCGCTGATTGTCTTTCGAGTGAGAACTTGCTACACAGCAAATTCTGCCAACATTATGTGATAAATTTGATGGAGTGAATTTTTTTTCAGATTTTTGAGGTCTCCCTGTTTACGCCATTTAAAATAAAAAATCTTCTTTGAAATCAGTTACAGAAATCGAACAGTTAACACTAATAATTGCAAACATAAAAGGCCTGCCAGTCAATTCATTTATGGAAAGGAATACGGAGCCATTTATATATAAGTAGGCCGTACAAATCTTAAACATTAAAAGTTCAAGGATGAGTGAGACGTTGAAGTGATGTTAAAGATTTAAAATCAGTTATTGAATCTGTATAAGTGACAGTATTGTCAGCAGAACTATCAGCAATTTCTTACCAAACATGAAAGGTTTCATTTATATATTAACACTGGAATGCGGTATTTAAAAAAACTACAAGAAAAAAAGATGCATGTTGCATTTTGAACCGTCTCAGATTACTGGATAGATTTTACCATGATGTGAAAAAGTTTCTTACAAACTTAAGTAGGCGTATTGGTATTGTAAAACGGATTGAAGTTTAGTAATCCGTGTGATATTCAAGAACTTTAATGATATATAGAATTCTGCAGAACGCGCGCGCGTGTTTATTATCCATGCTAAATATCGAAGGATATTTGTAGCTCTCATGAAAAGAGGAAGCATAACATATGAACTATCTTCTTCTGCAAGGGAAGAAGAAATTGGCCTTGCCTTCATCCAATATAGAAAGTCATTTAGGATGAGAAAAGTGTACAGAAAATGATTAAATGAAATCATTTTATCCTGTGGTCAAGACAAGGTGTAAGGTCAAGATTCAAAACAAAAGCTTTCGAGTCATGAAGTACGAAATACTCCACTACAGAGTCCCACAACAGAATGATGAAATGGATCTAATTTCTCTTCGACAGACTTTGCATACGTGGTCATGAAGACATGTACCTTTCAGGACGCATTCAACAGACAGAACGTGTTTCAAGAAAAAAAATCTGTTATTTTTTTATTGAATTTCACCATAATGGGTATTGCGCGTCTTCGCTTTGGGTTTCTTTGTTCAATTGAGCAGTCGTATTAGGGACAGGAAAATAATATTGTCTCACTATTTAAGTTTTAGTGAAGAAACAAGTGGATTTAAGAACTTTCTGTATTTCTAAAATGGGATTTTTGCGGTTACAAGACTTTTTAACAGGATAATAGTGTAATTGAAAATATCAAGAAACTGATGCAAAATTTGTATTATTCTAGACGCAATGTAACTGTAGTCAGTTGGTACATGTCTTTAACAAACGCTATTGGAAAAAAAAGCTTAAAATTGTAGAAACTATTCTGAAAAATAAAGGCGTATTACGCCTTAAATCTATTGGATGTAAGGATAAATTCATCATAATTCTTATTTGGATTTATAAAGAAAAAAAATGGTTTCTTGTGTACCTAGGAAAATAATTCTAATGCATGACTTTTTACAACCCGGACCCAACACAACGGCCCAGTTTTGTAGAGGGACCGCAACTGTAATACTTCAATGTACAAACCTGTTGTCTTTCCTTTAATGTACAGTTTTATTCTTTTGTATTCTTATATATAAAATGTTTTTTTTTTGTGGTCTTGCTTTTTCAATAAAGTTTCACGAACACCCAACCAAGGGGTACCAAATACCTGACAGGGAGCCATCCTTGCTCCGAATTCGAGAGTATGTTGTGGTTTTAATGTACCTAAGAATATAAGAAACAGTATTTTCTATCCAAATTGTATAACAATTATCATACTGATTATTCTTTACTACAAAAAATGTTGAAATATAATGTAAGAAATATACTTTTCTTTTGTATTCGCAATGCGCTGAATAATATAATGTATTATTTACTAAATTTGTCGTCTCAAAACGTGTATTTATATAACTAGAACTCTTTGCATGAATCATTTGGAGCAGATATATCATCAAAATGTTGATGGTTTTGTTTAACCCGTCAGCACACGCATGGAACCTTTTTGACCCCAGGCTTTCCCTTTTGTTAAAAAATTTTAGGAATTTCTAAACACTTGCCCTTGTTACTTCCTACCTTCATAGGGGAGCTAGAAGAAGTAGATAAGAAGGCCAAAACCGATGAAACGGGGTTTCTCACTTTTTACTGGGGGCGATGGGGTCAAATTGACCCGTGCGTGTGCTATCGTATCAGGTTAATTTAACGTTGTGGCTACGGAACGTGCGCAGCGGAGAAAAAAAGAAGACCGAAAAGGAGGAAACGCGGAGATAAGTTCATCTTCCCTTTTTTTTTTATTAAAAATCGCATATGTGTCTTAAATACAAGTTATTTTTACGAAAAAATGTTCTTATGCATTGACCATATTTTATTTCTGTACAAATAGCTAATAAAATAAGGAACAAGTGTCTAACAATTTGAGGTCAATATGACCCCGCGCGTGTGCTAGTGTTCCAAAAATGGGTGCGTGTGCTTAAGGGTTAAATAGCGAATTGGGATTTCGCACACACCATTGCGCGTCTTCGCGTTACTCTTCGTAGAGCGCGACCTCCCGCGTTAAAGTCTATCGCATGTAAATGTATAACATGGGAATGAAAAGTGAGTATTTTTGTCGAAAACAGCTATTAAAAATATAACCGAATTAATCAACTCGTCTAGTGACAGCCCATTTTAAGATCAGGCTCTGGATGAAGATTGTACTTGTGACAGTAGTGTTTAAATTGAGTTTTCGTAGACAAAAAAATAGTGAAATCTTTAACTAAGGAATTATCATTGTTGCAATTTGATTATGGTCTACTGAAGTTGTTTTTCACTAAAAAGCAATATTACATCTTATTCCAAAATATCTTCAACTCAAGGAAAGCATTTTACCTTTTCGAACAATAAATAGAATTAGGGGAAATTGAAGTGTAAGACTTTAAAATCTTTTTGAAAACTCTTGTTTCAAATAAAATAAATTACGTGAAAGAAGGAATATCTCGTAGAAATCGTTCATAATTTGCGAACAAAGTATATTACCAGAAATTGAAATACATCAACAATGTTACGCAGCATTTATGTGGCTTATTTGTTATTTAGTTTAATATGATATTTTCTTATGCATGTAATAAATTCATAAATACATACTGCGTTTTTTTCAGCAAGAATTGCGATAGATAAGAAAATTTTAAAGGGTAAAATTATACTATGAAGAGACATTAAAAGACTAATAAGAATGGTCATAATGGAATTATTCAAAACTCCAACTAAATTTCTCCCGTATTCATAAACAACTTTCTTTCTTCATGAGCATAATTTGTCGTCCACATCCTAAAACGAATATCCCGAAAGCGAATTCATGTTATCCCAGGTCCCGAGAAGCACTTTCCTCTATTAAAACGTCTTTCAGCGGGCATTTTAAGGCTCCCACAATTGCAAGCAAACATCTCCTACAATCACTTTTAATGGTCTTAAATCAAAATGCTGATTTACGATTATATGAGTTGGAAATTCTACTATAGTTTGTACCTTGAACTCTTTTATCACCTCAAAGCCAGAGAATTTTCTATTGGGACGTGAAATTCCTTTGTGAAAACAGACTGCGATTTCTGAATTCATCTTTATGCCGAAATAATAAGGTCCTTCTTAGTTGTAATCGTCGTCTGAATTTCTCAGTGGCATTGTCCCAGCATTTGTATTGGATTGCGCTGCAGCAGTGTTCTAGCTGGCAATCTTTGTAGTAGAATAGTCCTTTTGTAAGAAAGCCTCGAAATAATAAGTCTTACTTGCTTCTGTAAAAGCATTGCGCATTTTGTCTTCTTCTGGGGGCTTTGGCTGTATTGGCTGCTGCCTGAATCCATTAAATTCGGACTTTCCATAATCACGCTTTATTGTTCTAATGGCAATGACATATAAACCCATTTTCAAGGAGAGGATTTTCGAGAATTAATCTAAGAATTGGTCTTGCCGAATCATTTTAAAATATTGTTAGATTTTGTTGAGGGATTGATGGTACATGATGTTTATGCTATATGAAAATTTTTCAATTATTTTAAACAAATATTCTTTCTTTATGATGAATTCTCCCCATAGAACACAGGCCGCAAATGACCTAGTGGTAAGGTTCTCGGCTTTAAATACAGGGTTCCAGGATTCGAACCCCATACTACTGGAAAACTGTCGTATTAAGCCTGGTACACTCCGCAAATCATACTGCATAGACCAAACGTTCTCCCGTTGATGTGGTGCGGACGCTTTGGAGAAGGGGTGCTGTGCCGAGGTGTCGCCTCGTTACCTGACAGAGGTTCACAGGGACTATGCAGTCCGTCCCAAAATAGCCTTTGTGCTGCTTCAAAAGAGGACGTTATTATATTCCAAATTAAACTCCCATAGAATATCTTTAATAGAAATTATTTTCACAGGCATGAAAAAGAAAGGAAAAATAAAAATGTTGTAGATAATTTAAAACTGTCTTTATTGAAGGACAGCTACTAAATTACATGCATTAAAAAATAACTTTCGAGTGTATGTGACAAATTTCCTTTATTTTTTCATCGCATTCCATCCAAATAATAAGGAATTATTAACCAATTCAGAAAGACGTATTCTATTTCCTTCGATTTAAAGACTCTGAATGGAGTTTGAAAACCTGAATTTATAAAAAATCTGCTGCAAAATTATAAAATAACTCTTCGAAATATCTGCTTGTGTAATTATGAGTAAACAAGCAATGGACATAATTATCTCGTGAAGCAAATAAAAATACCGGAATCATAATAGCAATAAGCCAAAAAGGAAAAAAAAAAATGAAATTTCGACAGTAATATATATTTAATTTCTTTTTAATGCACTTGAAATGGAAAATATCAGCTGTTTATGCTGTATTCCCAATACTTCTCCGAATTTCCACGAACTATCTCATCAAAACTTAAAACAGCAATACGTAAACTGAACGAAGCAATCA
>BGPR01052609.1:0-10571 GCA_013235015.1 Araneus ventricosus
TTCATTGTACTTCGTTAGTTACATCTTGCTGTCTGAAAGCCGTAAAAATCTATACAAAGTTTCAAAATTAGGTTATAAATGTTGCCGACAGGTGGCGCTGCAGGTTGTAATAATATTCAGAATCCGATAAGAAATCTTAACCTCCTCATGCACACGATAAATCTAATTTGAATCGATTGTGATGTGATTAGCGATTACTCGCAAATGACAGTTTATAGCTTTCTTCTGAAATCTGAACTGTGATTACAGCATTGTAACCTGTAAGCAACATTTTCTTATAACTAATGAAACTTTTGTATCAGATTTTTACGGCTTTCAGACTAAGCATATCACTGGTTTCGTTCTTCTATCGATCTCCGTTGCCGAGTTATTTAATTTTAAAATGAGGGAGTCCTTTGTTGGACACCCTGTACTTGCGCAACACTAATTATCGGATAATATACAGTAGAACCCCGGTAATCCGAAATTCCGGATAATTCGAATAACTCTTTTTTAATTTCCTGAAAATTTTTTACTAAAAAATGAAGGAAAAATGACACTTATGAATCAGAAACAGAGCTAATGTTTATTCCTAACTTAAAAGTAGTATTCGAACTGGTTTTTAAGAATGAATATAGCACCTTAATTAATAGAAACAAACCCAGATATCTTCTTTTTACTCTCAAATGTACCTTGCAAATCGTTGCGTGCTCTTTCCGTATGCCTTAACAGAGCACCCGGAATCAATACGCTTCAGTATTTGGTATATCAAGAGTATTTTACCGAATTTCTCGAATAATTTGAAATTCCCCGGAATCCGAACAGATATCAGCCCCAAATAGTTCGGATTTCCGGGGTTCTACTGTACTTTTATTATGGAGAAATAAAATACTAATTTCGATTAGGAATAGGTAAGCAAATGAAACATTATTGAATTTATACCTTGAACAAGACGAATTCCTTGTGGGATGAAACAGAAAGAAAGAAAAATCCTAGCTGCTGTTGAAATGTTTATGAAAATATGCTGATTGGAAAGAAAAAAGTTTTGAAGATATCTTGGCTTTGTGTTATGCTAAATTCTTGCACACATGTTTGATTAAAATGCCAAATTTGCATTCACTCCTACGTGCTGTGTCCAAATCAGAGTGAGGCTGAGGTTCTAGCATGTTATTCAACAGGGTAAATTTTTCTGGCAGATGGCTGTGTACGTCGGAATAAATATAGTTTAAAATGGTTGGCAACAGTATATTTTTGAGTGCAACAGAAGTGATAAAACAAGTACTGTCATGTCAAGGATTTCTCTAAGTAGACTCATTGTGCAATTATCCAATATTTATTGGCAGTAGGTGTTAATTTAACTTATATTTACCTTTCAATGTGTGTGGAATCGGGCTTATGTCTCGTAGTACAGTTTTCTGAATCTGAAAATATTTTCACCAAGAAAGTGTGATCACAGCTTAGATGCGATGACCAGGTCAATCATAGACATTAGTATAAAATCCACTGTAACCTTGGAAAACTGCAGTTTCATACACATTCAACTGTAAATATTGACACCACTAACATCTTCTGCAGGCAAAAATTACATTACAGTGCTTCGAGCTTGTTTAGAGGAATTTTGGCACTGCGTTACATGTTGTGTACTACTGTAGTTATTCGAAGTGGATATGCCACTGCAACTATCTAGTTTACTATACCATCACAAAACGGTAGGAGTTGGGGGAGATTGATACTCGGGAACATTGATACAGTCCATAAATTTTGATGAATGGAATGGCTGAAGATGTCCATATCCCTTCATATATATGCTACAGTAACCCTTAGAACACGGTAAATTTTTCGGCCATGTTAAGTCAAAAATTAATTTACAAATGAATCAAACCGCTAATCTTCTGGTCTAAGTAAATTTTACTCTAAGTACGTTCTGTGTGATTTCTTTAACTAGTTGCGTTTTTCTGCTCCAAAGGTATGAAAAAACATTTATTTTTCTGAACTATATTAAGTTTTGAAGTATTTTAGCGTTGATTTTGCGTGACCACTTGTTTTAAGTATAAACAGTCTCTTAAGGCAGATTGATACAGTTGACTCCTTGGTACATTGATACGCATCTTCTGTGTGTGTCAATGCACCTTAACAGCAAATACTTTGCAAAATCGTCTTCAGAAATGGAAAAAAACGTAAAAAAATGAACTGTCTAAGAGAAACATGCAAATAAGCATTTGCTTAAACTATGAAGATAGTTTGAATTTCATTGCAAAAATAAAAAGAATTGTTGTAAATTAAGTTTAAAATATTTTTTAACGAATTTGTTCAAATTGTGGAGAAAAATTGTAAGGAAATTTATTTTAAATAATTTTTTGCATTTTTAGATGGTATGAAAATCATTTTTTGTGCAATTATTTTTCGTAAGTCATAAAGAAAGAACTCGAAAATTTCCCTTAATTTTTAATTCATTAAAATTTCAAAACACGGCTTCGAGGTACACGTTCTCTCCCTCCAAAGTATATTTACATACACAGAACCACATTGTTTGTAGAGATAAATTATTTTCTGAGGCATTATTGTTTCATTTTTCCAGTCTCATAAACAATGTCGAAATTTTATTAAAATGAAAAAAAGTTTGTTTCTTTGTTAAACTTTTAAAACTTGATTTAGAATACAAAGTTTATTGATAAAACAAATTTTGTTTTGATCCCAGAGCTATTAATCATCATTACTTTCGATATTTCCTTGTGTATCAATGTACCCGGTGTATTGGGCAGATTGATACAAATCCAGTTTTAGGAAAAAAGTGTAATACATATTTTAGTATTTCATTTATGACCAAAACTCGACTGAAATCCTATATTAGATTAACAAATGCATATATATAGTGTATTAGTTCTAATTATTTCCGTTGGCAAAATCATTTTTTAGCTTTCCAAAAAAAAGTGTATCAATGTCCCGTGCCCCCCCCCCTACATAATAGAGCAGGTAAATACGACCACTAGATGTCAGCATCATAGCTACACTAATACCAAAGACTCAGTCTTGTAACAAAGAATATTTATTAATAATAACTAAAACTTTACAGACTCAGAACAGAAACTAACAGATACTGAGAGGTAATGATATTTTATAGCAGATGCTAACATTATGTGGAAAATCATACAAGTGTGAAAGTTCTAGTATACGCCAAATGATTTGCATAACTTCTGCTTAACCAGCACAGACGGCGATGAGCTGGCGTAGACGTTGTGGATACGAATCGCCACGCACTTAAGTAGTTGGACATAGATCACCAATATCCCGTCCTCATCATAAAGCCTCTGCCAAAGACATGGAGGCATGTGAACACATCCCAAATGATGCTTATACATGTCATCATAACTCTACTACCATTGTGGTCTCCTACTCGAATTTTATACGACAGGTAGTGGGCCTCCGACTCTTTCTAGAAGAATGTACGTCGATAATCTATTGTTGATCTGCATGTAGTTACCCTTCATTATTTATATCGGTTGCTGTTTTCATGACACAAGTCCGTAACTGTCGCTCAATAACGAGAAACAGCCAATAAGGTGGAGGAAGAACAGGGTTGCCATAAGAGAAGTATATTGCTACAGGCACGCGTAGGTAGAACTTAGGAGAGCACTGCTTGAAGCCTGAAATTTCAACGAATACATAAAGAAAGAATACGAAATAAACTCTTGGATTCAGGGCCGGATTACTGAATAAGCAAAGTAGAGCCTTTGGGACAGGTACGCCTTGCCTATGGTACCTCCTCAAATTTTTGGGGCCCCGAGAATTTTTTGTGTGGTATTTTCAGGGTAATCTAATTTTGGTCTTACGTTTGGTTTACAAAGCCCATGTACTTGAATATATTCAAATTAAGTATTGCTTAAATTTCAGAACATTATTCCTCGAATTTGTTTCATGTTTCATTTGCTTACAGATCAATGTGGTCCAGTTTTTAACACAATTGGAAGGCTAATTCGGAAGTCAACTACTCTGGAAATCTTAGTATTAGAATATTAAGGCTCTGTCAAAAATGTTTCGTAAATTTTTTTAATGTTTAATTATTGTTTAAAATTACTTTTAAATTTAAAGTTTTTTATAAACGAGTTAATTTTTAAAAAATAAAACCCAACTCTTTTGGGGTTAATCCACAATTTAAATGTTTTGTTATTTCAGTTTATCACAAGATATGTTACTTAGAAAGCTGCAAGTATAGAGATTAAATGAAAATCAATAAAAAATATCTGGTTTTGGCAATCGGGAGGGGAAAGGGGAGTGAAACTTACATTGCCTAAGAACTCCCACAGGGCTTAATCCTATCCTTGCTTGCATTACAATAATTATTAAGGCTAGCGGATATTTGTAAATGTTGCCATTATTTTTATGTTTAATCGCATGATAATATTAATGAAGGTCTAGGAATTAAAAAGGCTTCAGACTCAAAGATATTCGAGCGTTAAAAATTCAAATATAAGTTACTTTTATATTGTCATGTGCAATATATTACGAGGAAGACTTTAATAAATTTGCTTTTACGGATTTTAGAGGTATAGATTTTAATTTCTATTTTCTGGTTCCCAGATATCTTCCAGGCCCTTGCTGCTTTTCAAAGGTCGCATGTAATGGGAATAAAGCATGTGTATGTCATTATTTTATTCGACGACATCTGTTTTTACGTTTAGGGGTCAGTCGCCGAATTTGGACAACATGGATTCAAATATATGTGGACTACTAGTGGTAAGAAACTGCTTTCTGGGCTATTCTTTTAGTTCAAAATAATACCCCCGTTGATTTAAATGGTCTAATTTAATCAGCCGTTTGTGGTCCAATCTAGGCAACTTTTGGGCAACAATAAAAAAATTCCTCTAACTTTACTTTTAAATTATTTTAATAAAATGATTATAGTAAATTATAGCCAAAGAAATTTCCTGCCTGAGGAAATAATAACAAACTTGTCCACTTAATTTCAAACAACGTAAGAGCTTTTTGTCTTTTGTTTAAATAATTAATGGATGATATAAAAATCGAAACACTTGTTCTGTATCTGTAACTACTTTCTTAAAAATGATTTCATACACCCCATTTACATCATTACAATATAATTTGTTTGTTTTATGGCTTAATTACTTAATTAAATTAAAGTTATAATACTGGTCCAATCTAGGCACCGGTTCCGGCGATTTTCACCCTTTTTCATTCGTGGATTCCGAATTCTTGTTTGCCTTTTTCATCTTTACACAACCTCCATTCTATTCTGTAATAGGCTCATGGGCATAATTACAACAAAGAGGAAGAAATCTGTAATCTTATTCCAGAAACCCATAAAAAAAGTCTTCCAAAGGCGAAAATTATTTTGTTGCTAGTTTTTTCTTCATCCTTTTCTTTCCTCGGCGAACAAATCTTTGAATCTGAAACCTTCTTCAGTTTCATCAGAAGCTCTCGTTTGCATATGAATGAATGTGTCCCTTGTGTTTTAAAAAGTGTAAGAAATAACTTTGAAGCATCTGTTTACGGTTCATTTCTTTGAAAGAAATATGGTGGCAGGTGCAAGTTATTTCTGGAAGATTCGCTTTACCAAACCTTTGTTGAACACATCAGTTTCACACTTTAGGAAGATTGAATAGATTACGCTTCAATTCAATATTAGAAACAGCTTTCACAGGCGCAATTTCTTTGAATGCGTTTGACTCTAATCATTTCATTGTGGACGCAAGACTAGTCTAAAATCTAGTAACTTTTTTTAAATGTGAATGCGTTTTATTGATGGTTACTAGGCAAACATTTTCACCAAAATTCACTTTTTACATTGCGAGTCAGTGTGAAAGAAATTAAGTCGCGGGGGTTTTATTAATTTATATATATTGTTGAAAACTCATATTTGCGTAATTCTATTTCTCGAAAAATTATCGCTTGTTTCAAAGTTAATCTAAATAATGCGAACAACTGTTGTAATATAAATTTATTGCTAAATAAATAAATTTGCTGCTAAAATAAATTTATTTACTCTCCAAAGAAATCATTACATCTTTCACGATCATTTAAGACTTGCTTCTTAGTTATCATATAAAAAATGAAAAGAATGTTTAGCGACAATCAATAGCATGATGGCGTTGAAAAAATGCGAGCCTGGGTGGTGAGTATAAATACATTTTATTTGTTTGTTCTGTACCTTGATTACGCAAGTTGAAAAAAAAACCTTCTTGGATATACGAAGGGTTCCTCTTTTATGTTTTATTCTCATGTACGAATACAAGGTTCTTTCAGACAGATGAACGCTGATGCCTAAAAAATGCGTAGACAGCGAATAATATCAGCAACGTCTGCCATATAGGAATACATTGCAATACCTGTCAAGGGGGCACTTGAAGCGAACGAACGAAAGACATCTTAGTGGTTCCTGCGGCTCATGAAAGCCGCTACCCGCAGTCGACAAACTTGCAACAGAATGAAGGGTAACTTGTGCAGAAGTGAGGAAACCCGTGGTGAGGAGATTGCGTCTGGTCTCAGAATGGAGAGAAGAAGGCGAGAGAGGGATCTGACGAGACGAGAATTACGGAGTTCAACCCGCTGCGAAGCAGCGGAGACCTCCAGTCGACTGAAAAACTTTAGGCAGAGTGCGCCAAGGATCTTCAGAAGTAGATGAAGTCCGAGTCCGTATGGAAAAGAGCGGAGCGAGATGTTGCTTCGCTGCTGTCGAGGGCTGGAATGAGCAGAGGGAGGCGTGATCGCTTTAAGTATGACTGCCGGTGGAAGGCTAGCGTCCAATCAGGTGGCGATGAGTGAAGATGGGTAGGAATGCAGTAGGAGCGAGAAAGAGCGATCTTTAGGAGCTGGTGATATTAAAAGTTGGTGGACGAGTCAATCAGCGCTGAACTATAAAGCAGTGGGAGGGGAGGAGATGCAGTGAGATTTTAGGACTTGAGAGGTGGGAAAGCGAAGTATTTAGGGAGAGTTTTTAAAGAGTTGTAGGAGTAAATTGATTTTTCTTGGTCATTTTATTGCAAGTATTAACTTTTCACTTATTTCGATAATGTTGGGGACCCTTTTAAGAGTGTCGAATCACAATCGACGCAGACCAAGAGAATCTCTCCATCGTTAAAAGCACTTCCCCTCTTCATTCCTCCCTGTTCACGAGACGGCTGACTGAAACATCAGAGGCAAGACCGCCTCAACAGAAAATATATATCCTTCTGGATAAAAAAAACATTCCCTCCTTAGTTCATAAGAAGGAGGGGAAAAGCGATAGGTAACTACTTATCTCTTGTATACAATGTTATATTATTGTAATAATCACCAGTACCATTGCTTAAGATTAACTTCATGCTTTTATTTACTGTTAAAAATTTCCTTAACTTGTTATAACTTTTTACTCAGGTGCAAAATAAAAATGTCATGTCGCTAACCTATTTAATTCCAGCTGTCAACGGAAGATGAAAGCTCTTTTAGGCTATGCCCTTCCCAAACACCCCTCCCGCTGTCTAATTATTTTCAAGGCGTTGAAGTGTTTCTCTGTGTCGGGAAAATCTTCGATTTTGGCCTGCAATTTGGGTTTGGGTTCAGGAGTATTTTGGGTTTTTTCCAAGTTATTGATATTAGTTTTAAGTTTTTCTGCATAGGTAGGAGTTCTGTTATTTCTGATAGTAGGGATTTTGGGGCATGCTCGCCATGAGGCGATATGTCCTTTTTCTTTGCAGTTGATGCAAGTCGGGTTTTCGATTATGATTTTGATCGAACATGACCTGGTTTCTTGGGGGCCGTTATGGCATGGAGATGGGCATTTATGCAAATCCTACTGATTCTACTACGTGTTAAACTCGATAAATGTAAGAAAAAATGCAACAATTGAAAAAGCATTCTTACGTGTGAAAATGTAACAAATGAAAAAGCCTTGTTAGTGTATACTATTGATAATCTAAAAGCTTACCTCTCTCCTATACTTGTGTTTTAGGAATATCAAATGTTAATGCAATCTATTAAACTATTTAAAAATAGGTGCAGTCGTAGTGGCTCCAGATGGAGTGGGCTCGAAATGACAACCCTAGGATTAAGAAAAGATTAAGGAGAATGTAAAGCATCTTTCAGTTTAAAAAAAATGTGTTGAATAATCCAAGAAACTAGATCATAGAAATCGACGATCTTCCTCTTTACCGATAATAAAAATAAACATTTTTTATGTTATATAAAACTAAATATTGTTTATTGTCACTGAAATAAACTTAGAAGAGAAATAAAATACGTTCGTAAATGTAATAATGAATAAACAAAACAAAATTTAAATGCCAGAAAACAGCGTATATTAGAGGAAAAAACAGATACAGAACACCTTTTTTTTGGCTGACAACCACAAAAATTAATGCAGAACTCTCTTTTTGTTCAAGACCATTTCAAAAATGATTTACGATCCAAAAGTGTAAGTTTCAAAAATATGCAAATTTTCTCTAAATCTCTTTACTTCCGGCTATTTTTCGGAACAGCTGCTATTAGAAAACCATTAGCATGAAATTCCTTGTCACGAGCTGTTGTTTCACAGAAAAGTGCAAAAATTATTATGTTTTGAACATTTTAAAAAAAGAAACAATGTTTTGGTACTTTAGCTAATTAGCATAGTGCTTAAAGATCACAGATGGTCAAAAAGGTTTTCGGATTTTTAAAGTTAAGGTTAAAATAATAGAATAATCTATTCAGAAAAGAAACTGCACTTTTAACACGAATGAAGATTTAATTTGAAAGTTGAAAGCGCTCAAAAGTCGCTGCATTTCAATTTAAAAATTGTAAAATATTTCATTTTTCATTTTCGTGTAATTTAAAATTTTAAGTTAAACATTAAATTATTATTTATACAGTTGAAAACAAACATCAAAAACTTTATTGATTACCGAGAAGCTAGCTAAACTAGCTTATAAATCTTTAAAAGCGCGAATTATAAAAAAGAGCGCAACAGAGATTTTAGAAACTTTTAAACAAATGCGAGAAATAGTCTATTTAGAAAGTTTACTTATCAATTTTTTATTTAGGCACAATTTTTCCTATTTATAAATTAGAAAACGTATAATAAAAGTAAACAGTATGCCATCCTTGAATATTGTTTAGCAACGGATTCTGAAACCCTCCGCGCTTTTGCGCATGCGCCTGGCGGAGTTATTTTCATCAAAATAGGGGGAAAGTGAAGAATGGAAGAGTGATGTTTACATTTTACTGAGCGTGATCTAACAAAGAACTCCGGAAATGCGCTCATGTGGCTTATTGCCTGACACCCTTTTCTAGTGTAAAATCGCCCAAAAGTGGTAGTCTCGGAAACTGTTGATGAACAGTACTTTTAAATAAAACAATAATACTACACTTTTTTCTAGCCGTTTTATCCCCTTAGTTTCTTTCAAATATTGAAAATGTGCCTTACTGATATTTATTTTGAGCCTAAAGAGAGCTAAAAGTTTCATAAAAGGTATACAGTATCCTTTTAGGTACAATATGTTTGGCCAAAAGCAAACTTTAGAAACTAAATAAATTATGCATTTCTTTGATAAAAAGTAGCACAAAATATGCCACAAAAGTCCCAAATAAAATAATTATACCAAAAATATACAACCAAACTAGAAAGAACTTTAAGATTAAGATATCAAATAAATTTTTGTGTCTTCCCACGACCAGGTCAATCGCACTTAGTCATTAGCGTAAAAACTACTGCACCATTGGAAATCTACTGTTCGTGACCATCTATCAAAGAGGCAAAGCTCAGCTCTGTGGGATAATGGCGCTGGAACCACAACCCCACTTTCAATTCAACACGCCTTATACATTTCCTCAGGAACTCGGGAAAAAATAAATAATTAGAAATTTAATTTTATGTGTTTTTTTCCTGTTAAAAAATCCTGGTTTATAAATCCAGTTATAATTTAGTAAGTCAATGCTCTTCGTTAATATGTCAGTATATTACATGCTCTATCATCAAAAGAATCATTCTATAAGTATAAAATGAATTAATTTTCATGATTGGGAAAAGATGAAAGAAAGTTTCACAATCTTATGTACACTTTTACATAATATGAAATGCCTTTCTTATTACATCCAGTATTCAAAAAGAGTAACAACATAAATTCACAATTGGTTTGGAAAATACAAGCGAGGATTTAACTTTTAAATTTAAATGAAATTCCTTAGAAATAAATGCAACTTAAAATTCTTTAGATACTTTCAAAGGCTTTTGCGACTTTTTTACATTTTTAAAATAGTTTTTGAATATTTCTGCGCTATTATATAATTCTTATGTTATTCATTATTTACATTTGTACAAAACAAGTTTTGAAACTCAAGGTATTAATTTTGATCTTTTTGGTAGAACAAAAAAAAATTCCTAAAAACTAATTTAACGAAAGTGCTATCTTAATTTCGTAAGAGTACAGTATTACATTACATGATTTCTGTCTCAGCATTATCAGAAAAAAATCTTTTAATGTTATGAAACATGTTTCTTAGTCATAAAAAATCTGCTTAAAAGGAAATGAGATTAGTTATTTTCGAAATGCGTCTCCCGTTTCACAATAACATTGTTTTTTCTGATGTAAATGCAACCTGTTATTTGTTCAAGAATGGAAACT
>BGPR01052610.1:0-10571 GCA_013235015.1 Araneus ventricosus
GCAGGCAGCCGCACAGGGGGGAAAATATGCGAAAAAGCGGCCAAAAAAAGGTTTTAAAAAACTTATTGGTCAAGTAGCAAAACTTAATTATATTGACAGACTAATGTATTGCGCTACTCTTTGTGTACTTTTCGACATGTTAAAATCTTGCAAGCTGCCATGGCACTTTGACAAATTTCTGAATTCTTTTCAAAGCTGCAAGTGTTTTTACATTAATATCAAAGTCTTCTATATTTTATTTTTGTTCATTTTCATCTAGTGGCTTGTTTTCGATATGGAACTTAGTGAATAAGGTACATGCGAACTTTTTATCCCATATTTCTAGGAAACAAACAGTTTTTTAAAAATAAAAACTCGTTTTCTAAATGCTAAAGAATTTTTTATGTGTTCTAATAGAATCATTGGAGGAAAAATTGTAAGATTCCAAGGAATTCTGGCATTATAAATAATTTTAAATAAAGCTTATATTAGTAGCTCTCTATTTAAAACAAATTTTCGTGCTACTTTAAATTTTTTTGTTGATTTATTGCATTAGTAACTATACAGATTTTTCTATGTATGTTCTTTTAAGGAAAAGTTCGGTTGCATCACGATCAATTATTCGATGAGAACTAATATATTTTATAAAAATAATCCTTCTAAGAACAAAATTGTTCAGAATAAACATTTTCTGTCCAAAGTTTGTGCGGTTTTCTAGGCTTATAGCTAACTACTAGACTCCTGAAAAAGAAAATAAACGAAGCTAATTTCTGATTCCCAATAAAGTTGAAAAGACTGTTTTTTTAACATGCGTCCTTAAAATGTGCCATCAAAAGCTTTTGAAGACAGCAATGAACGAATTATAGGAAGGGAAACTAAAGAATAGAGAGAAAGAGCAAGCAAGAGAAAACAGATACAGAAAGAGTCTAATGCATGCCGCTCAAATGAAATGGAGAATAAAGGAACACACTGAAATGTCAAAAACCTTGCTATTTCAGAGTCAAAAATAGATACAATAATGGAATACAAGGCCTTACCACTACTGATTTATTGCAAGTTAAAAAAAACCAATACAATATATGAAATAGTGCTCTTGAAGAAAGTTAGACTTAGTGCTTTAATTTTGAAGTCATAATAAAAGCTAAAAAGAGTGAGTAATGAGTTGTGCTGAAAATATTTCTGTAACTGAAGCTTCAGCACCAGTGGCTTTACAAGACTTGCTTAATCAAACTGTAAAGCGTCTGATTAAATCTCTATAAGAGGATTTTTTATCCTTCGAGGAAGATAATAATAATATTTTTTAATTATTAACTGTGATTTTGACAGTTCCTCGAAACAATTTGAATTCTTGTTCCAGTAAATTTTTTGCGGAATCGAGATGAACAACAGCATATTGTATTATAGATTATCCACGACCGTCTTTTCGATATTGTAGACCAGTACGACTCCAGTTCGTTTAGGAATTGACACAAATTAAAAAACAAGAAGCTATATATGTCACAAACTATAAAGCTGATTTGAATCCGACAGACATGAAAACTGGTGACAAAATTTTTAATTAATCATAACAGCAAACGATATTACGAATACTCAACGAATCAAAGATGTAATTTGTGTCCAACCTCAAGTTTAAACATAGCTTAAAGTTTTGTTTAAAGCAATAATTGAAAACCATCTACAGTTAGGACTGTCCACGCCAGATTGCCGGATTAGATTCTTCTAGTGCTTATTATATTTTCCTTATAGACTTACGTTATGCAAATGAGAAATGCAGGGGGGATTAAAAACAATGTTGAAATATTAAAAAATGAATCCAAGATATATTTAAATAGCAAATAGGTCTCGTGGTCGATAAGCTGAACCATGAATGAAGGCAATGCTGTATAAGCGCGGAAGTGAGCTGATGCTATTTTATTCATTTTTCTACTAATTATAGAGTAATAACTGTTTAATGGTCCATGAATCTTATCTTTTCATTAATTGAAAATTGCTTAATATTTACGTCTACCCAACATATCCTAAAGTTTTTAATACAAATAATTATATAATTTTAATATTTAACAATTTTGGCCAACTTTTGAGTATATTTCACCACTGTGCGCCTCGACAATAATACGGGAACTGTGGCTTGTTATCTAATGGGAGTCACCGGCCTGAACATAGACCCTCCCTGTAGGAGGTTCGTCCCTTCTTGAGAAATGTGACCAACACAGCTGATCGCCCAATAATAAGCCCCTAAGAGAAACAAGAACCTATTACTTACCATCACTTCTCATCCATGTACCACTGGTGGGGGAATAGCCGCAGGTTAGGTGTCTATCTTTTTTCGTATTAGAAGAAACCTTGGTCTGAATGTTCTATGAGGAAAGGATCTTCAATAACAAACAGTAACGCAGCATTGGTGTAGTAACGTTTCCATAATCAATTTGACTAAGGTTTCATTTCAATACTGTAATACTATAAAACTTGAATTACAGAAGTATGGACAAGTATGTTTATAGCTTCTTATGACACAAAGGCCAGAATTGGCCAAACTCTTGTTGATTACGAATCGCACAGGGAAGTCATTAAAAAATTTGATAAAAGTGACAAGATATCAAATCAAGTTAACCACGTTAATGCTTCAACTTCAACTTAAAATATGGAGAAAAAAAGCATCATAATTGGACGCTTAAAACCAATAAAATCTATTACATTCTGTTATAGTTCACTTTCAATTTCACAGATGATTCAGGCAATATTTGCATTAATATAAAACTTGAACTAGAACAAATCATAATTATATTTACCTCTTTTATCATAGTTCAAATTCATCCTCGTTGAGCGATCCGGCATTATTAGGTAAATTCCTTATATAAAGACTACCTACTGAAGTTTTTCTAATCATGGTCCCTAGAACACAACGCTTTACCAATGTTATCTTGTGAATGCAATAACTTGAGTAACGTTGATTGCAAAAGATCCGGCGAGTGATACGCTATAGGGAGGCTGAAAGTCTCGACCGAGCTCATAGACAGGCCACCCATCTCAAAGTGTGTGGAAATTGTGAGGAATTGAGATTTTGATTTTCACAGAATTCTTTTTCTATTGAGATAGAAAAGCAATTTAAATTAGGCGAATTACAGCTTCATTATAACCAGTAACTTTTGTATTTGAATTTTTCGGTAGTTGCAAACCCTTAGAAGATTGGGGTTGAAAAGTGGGAGGGGGTGACATTTTCTTTTCCTTATATCGCTGGTTAAATTTACCGTATCCTCTTTGCTTGCTTATAGGATTCTTTTACATTAATATAAAATTTGAACTATAAGTAGATGAGCAGGACAAATATATTATAATCTAGCGTTTAAAACCAATTCCCAAAGTATATCACAATCCACCAAAGTCCGCATGAGCACAAACTGACCATTCTAGCAATATTTGTAATAATAAATGTATAATGATAACAGCATAACTAAAAATAAATCAGTAAGAAAACCGCGTCATAATTAATCGTTTAAAACTGCTTCTCACAAGACATCACATTCCACCTTAGGTCACATTCGACCTTACTGATCAATATGAAAAGCAAAATGTTTGCTTTTCTGTTTAAAAGCAACAAACGTATAAAAAAAGAAAAAAGATTTACTCTGAAAAGGAGAGCTAATAAACTCTGTCATTAAATTTTCTGGTCATGTCCAAAAGCATCTGCAAAAGCAGGGGTAGTCCGGAATGTCCGCAACTGGGCGCAGTGATCCGACTAACTGTCAACCGTGTCGGCAGTTTCCAAAAGGGTGGATTTCAGCGCAGTGGGTTAGTTGGCCGAAAGCATTCTTATCTTGAAGCCAGTCGTGCAAGTCGATTGGCTTGTATCGGTCAGTGTGGTACATTTTGATCGCTGGCTGACCTTCTTTGCCATGTAGTACAGATTCCTTTGCAAGAGTCGAAATTCTGGGGTAAATGTTGTTAGTAGAACATTGTTCGATATGGGCAAATTGTAAAAGGAAAGCCACTTAAAAACTAAAATAGGTAGTCTTAGTTTGAGGTTAAAGCTAATATAGGTTGGTAGGAAGACTTTAACTGTGTAAGTGCCAAAGAGGGCTATGATACGCCAAAATGAATATGAAACTTTTGAGAGATATTTAGATAAAAATTGGATTCATTGATTCACAAGTGCTATCACTAAAAATAAAATCTCATTTCGCGATGGAGCCACTTTTGGTCACAGTTAAATACAAGCGTAACTCATGCCATCTACCAAAACTGCAGTTTGGCATGTTCTGTGACGTCATATCATTTATCCTCGTGAAAAATGGCCAATAGATCCCAAAATTTAGCTGTAGTTGTGTATTTGACTTGCTTCGCGTGAGCATGAATTGATTCATTGTGGAATACAGATGTATTGGATTGTAAGCTTTAGCTTCTAGCAATGTTAGTAAATCAAACAATCTGTATATTTAAAATAATTGGCAAGACCAGAGAGCCAATCACCAGTACCAACCACCGGATCAATTTCGACAATTTTTATTTCATATAAAAGCTTATGACCCCTATATATGACATCAATGGCCGCTCACCACCTGCCATTTTCGAGAGAAATTGCCTAATAAAACTTTGGCAGAGTCCCTCAGCCTCTACAAACACCAATTCTCTTAGTTATTTCGTCAAGTAGAAAGCATAGCCACAGGCTATTAATATTTGTTGATATTTGTACATTTCATACTCATTTTTCTTTCCTTTTTACAGTTTTTGTTTGTATATTGTTTTATGCGATACTCCCCTTAGTTTCTTGTATATTATCCCAGATTTTTAGATTTGTATTTTTGTAATATTTTCCATCTCTCAGCCTTCGCCATTATTTGCTAGACAGTTAAGGAGCTTCTTCCGATGTCTCTTCCTCTTCATGTCCTCCAAACTGTTTAAATAACCAAAATGTTATAGTCTCAGGGGCATGAACTGGTGTTCTGTTCTGTTCTAGTCGCTGAAGGTGGCTAGTAAAATAAGCTCTGATCCAGCAACATAACTTGATGGTTAATTTGTGTATTTCGGGAGGTGAACAAGAGTTAAGGATGAAAAATAAGCTACCATATGACTTTAAAAAGAATGGACATCTTTAAAACTAACTTCCGCCGCTAATATAAAAGATTTCGATTCTTGAAATAATACCCAGAGTGAAGCTATGGGATCTATCGGGTATCGATTAGCTGTTAAATCAGAGGTTTGAATTGTTGAGGTAATATCACAGAATGAAGCTACACAGTCTGTTGTTTACGATAGCAGTAAATTTGAGTCGTGGTCTTGTAACAAGAAACCCACAGTGCATCCACAGTTTTTGCGAGATTTATCGGCGCAAGGGCTTGTGCCACGATAGATTTAATTTGCATCAGCAGTGCGAACATGAAAATTTTTCGATAAAATCGTGATTAACGCATCCTGTCTTCTGAGCGCGTTTTTGTTGTTTTCGAATCAATCAGCCACTGTGTTGTAATCGTCAAAAAAATTCGATCACGCGATTTTTTATAAATATCTTAGTTTTAGACATCCCTGAATCAGAAAAAATCTATTTCGATTATATTTCTCAAGAATGCAGCGAACTAGATCAATGAAATTTAGAATGGTATTTTTATACCGAAATTCTATGTTTGTTTCAGCCTTTCGATAAAATTTGTTGAGGGAAAGGGGTACTTATTCTATACTCAATTTCGCTCAATATGTTCAAAAGTTGAGCAAAATACATTACATTTTACATACACATTTTTTGTTAGGTATTTGGATACATTTCATTGAAGTAAACATTTTTTTCATATTCATAGGAAAAGACACATTAAAAGGAAGATGAGTCCAAGATAATAGCGGGGATCAGTTTTCTTTTTACAACATATATCATATTGTTTTTGAATACTTAATTTTTTTAATTCCTTTTTAAAATCTGAGATTGTCACGAAAAGTCTGCACCAAACAAAAAAAGCACACTTTCCCTCTCCTTATTGTTTCAAATCAAGGATGCTCAGTGAACCAGACTAACTTAAACATCCTTGAGAAATGCACAAAAAAGAACGTCAGTTTTCATTTTTTAAATGAGTGAACCGTAAAAATCAGGTTCTGGAATCTGCAAATTTGTTAGCTGATCAGGAAAGTGTTTCTTTTACTTTCTGTTTGTTATTTTGAAAACTTTCAACTCATTAAAATTTTGGTTTAATGAAACTATGTTGAAATTGTATTTGGCAGAAAAATAGCACTTTTTCTGATGTAGTGTTTATTTTATTTTGCAATATGTCCAGCAAATCAAGAAAACTATTCTAACAAAGAAAAGCTTGAACTGAGAGAGAGAGAGAGAGAGAGAGAGAAAGAAATAATGAAATCTATGAAAACTAATTTAGAAAGATAGTGTGCAATTATTTATGGCAATTGAGGATTGCAAATATTGTTCTTCTAGTTCTATTTTAAACAGTAGAAATAAACAGTATAAATAGATGTATATATAATATAAGTTACTTCACTGCTTGGGTAGCAATTTAAAACTTGAAATGGTCTCAACTAAGTGCCAATTTCTATTTTCTCGTATCAAAATATTGAAATATGTAAAAAATTTGAAATCGATATTTTTATTAATTTTTACGCTTAAGAGTTCCCTGACACGGAAAAATCCAATTTTCGAATTATGTCTGTCTGTTCCTCTGCATAAGCATCTCAAAAATACATCGAACTAGAAAGATAAAATGTGGTATGTGTTTTTACTGTAGTTTTCAGTCAAATGCCTGACGAAATCCTATCTCTTTGTCCATCCATGTGCATATACACACAACAACTGAAAAACGCAACGACACTGATAGATGAAGTTTGGCATATGATTGTGTTGCTAGAATTGTAAAACTGTATCAAATTTTTGACCGAATCCGTCGACGTGTTGACTATCTATCAGTCTGTCTATTCGTGCTTATGTGATTACGGGAACTTAAAAACACAAGCTATATGGGTGAATTCTAAGATATGACCTTACCACTAAAATTATAGACCTATGTCTAATTTTGGGTTAAATCCATCAACGAGTAGATTGTATATTTGTCTGCCCGTGTAGAGAAGTCAAAAACACAACAAGTTAGATAAATTAATTTCGGTATTTAGTCGTGATACCAAAATTGTAGATCTACGTTAAATTTTGGGTTCAACCAGTTTACAGGAAGAGCGACAAAATGCATACTCCACTCTCTTCCCTATACTACGAAGCTAAACGCAAAGCTTGCCGAATTAACTAAATATGTGCGAACGTCAAGGGAAGAAAACTCCAACTTACTTCAAGAATCTTGCATTGATTTTGATAATGTGTATAGCTTAAGTGAGTAGCGCGATTGGGCGGCTAAAGTGGAGAGGGCAAAAAATTTATAGACACCTAAAAGTAACCCGGGGTATAGGGGTAGACAACAAAATTTAAAAATTTAGTTACAAAATCAGCTAGCTTTCACGGACTCTATTTTTTTTATAATTCCTAGTTTTATAGGCAGCTAAAATGAAATAAAAATTTAATTTTTTGCTTTTTGCGGAGTTGCCGCCACTGGCTTAAGTTAAGAGGTTCTCCCAAAATTAACCATTTCAAAAATTATTTAAATGCTTTAAAACCCGTGTAAAACGTAATTGATAGGTTACAGTACGAATAGGACCAAATTGTGAAGTTTTAAAGAACTTTCTAAAGAAGTTTTAACGCTGGAAACAAACTGAATAAAACTGCTGTTTAAACTAATAAAAACGTGGGTACAATTCAAACATTGTACGTTAGGGTGGATCGAAAATTCAAAGTGTGGATAAAATAATCGGCATAGGGTGCAAAAGTTGTCTTTTAAGTGTACTAGTATACATGCAAAATTTTTTCAACTTTGTTTAATATCTTCCGGTGCCCCAAGACGCTTAAATATTTGCGAAAAAACGATTTTTATACAAATTTTGAATTAAAAATTAAAAATAAAAAAAGGGTTGAAGAAACGGTTTTACAGGGAGAAACGTATAGTATAGGGCGAAGGAATGATAAAAATACCAACAAAAATTGGAAAATTATCGTAATGAAAAAACATCGCGTCTGTTCGATATCACATTTTGTAAGTGTACAAATTTCGATACATGTAAATGCCAAAAAGACCTGAAAATTCCACTTGTTGAGCGATTCTTTATAAAAGATCAAAGATTAGAAAGGAAAATGATTATTGGAGAAGTGGACGTGATTGCGACTAAAAAAAAGAGAAAAGGAAAAAAGAAAACAGATGGAAGACAAAAGAATAAAACGTAAAATGGTTAAAACTGATGCTGATGCTGCTCATGCTCAATCAGTGGAGCGACTTGAGATCAACACTATGTCTTCGTCCTTGTATACAGATAGGGATGTAATTACCTTGGAATATCAATCATAAAATCGTTTAGATTTTTCTACCTTAGCAAGGAAATGTGATCGATACAGAATTTCAGATAGAGCAGCTGCTTCATTTGCCAGTGCTGTTTCACAAGACATTGGAATTGTAAACGAAGGAGAGACTTCACATGTAGTAGACAGCAATAAAATTCTTAGGCAGCGTAAAAAGCTTTAAAATGCAGTTGCAGTCTACTAAGTTAACAGTGTCTTGGTCTCTTTTAACCGGATTATATTTCGACGGGAGAAAAGACAACGCAAAAGTGCTAATTAAGAAGGACACAAAGTACTACCCAAAGACCACAATGGAGGAGCATTATATTCTTGTGAACGAACCTAGTTCTGTGTATATCGGACATGTTAGTGCTGCAACAGGAGTAGTTAAAGCCATAAAAGAAGCAATACTCATTTTTTTTGTATCAAATAATATGCAATTAAACGGGCAAACTAATTGGATGCGATGGAACAAATGTTAATACTGGGCACAAGGGAGGTATTATTCGCTTGATGGAACCGGCCTCAAAAGACCATTACAATGGTGAATTTGTTTGCTTCAAACAAATGAGTTACCTCTCCGTCATCTACTAAATTCTTCGTATGGTACAACAACTGGTCCTACAGAATTTTGTCGACCAATTGGTAAAGCAATCGAAACCTGCAAGGAGCTACCTGTAGCTCCTTTTTGTTCAATAAGTGTGGAGAATATACCAGATAATATAGATAGAATGGTTCTCAGCAATGATCAGCAATATCTATATATTTGCCTAGCTCCTTTTTGTTCAATAAGTGTGGAGAATATACCAGATAATATAGATAGAATGGTTCTCAGCAATGATCAGCAATATCTATATATTTGCCTAGCGACACATGTGGTGAATGTTATTCTGATCTGGCACATTCACTCAAGGTGGCTAAACAATTGCAAGTAGAATTTTAAAGTTGCATGTGGTCACAGAAAAGCCATCTGACAATCTTATTATTCTTGCAATATATATTATGAAGTTATATGCAACCTGTATGGTTCCATGTCAAAACATGACCCTCCATAACAGAAGGAGCGCTGTATATTTGGAGACTTATCTCATTTTCTAGATATTTCGAACCCAATTTAAGAAATATAGTACACACTTTTATTCAACGAAATAACTTGTTTTGTCATACTGAAAATTTGCTATCGTCAATGCTCACAGATAACAGGGAAAATATAAGGTCTTTAGCACTACGAAAACTAATTTGTGCAAAAAATGAAAACAGAGGATCACCAGAATAAGAATTTTTCAAGTAACAAAAATAGACTTTAAAGCAAAGGAATTTTTTACACTTATTAACTGGCAACGAGTTGGACCTTTTGAACCACCTCTTTTGATGAATTTGTCATTTAAAGAAATTAAGGCCATGGTAAAAGTTAGACGGAGGAATAGTCAAAATACCTAAGCCATACCCAAGCTGTAGAAAGATGTTTTCGCTTAGTGTCTGAAGCGTTGGAAAGTGTATATGGAGAAGAGACACGGCTTCGTATTGAAAAGGATACAATCAAGAAGTCTTATCAAGCATTATAATACCAAAAAGGTTTACTTCCTTTAGAAATATGTAAATCTTAAAACTAATAGAATTAAAAAATCTATGATATTAGTTCACTTTTTATAAGTTTTGTGATTTATTGCTTTGACTATTAAATTTATACTTCATGCATTATTATACATAAAATTATAATTATTTATGAGTTTATACTTTAATACTTGAATAATCTGCAAATTTGTCAAATAATTTTCATTAATTCACAATTTTTAATAGATATTTGTAAAAATGTCAATTTTTAACTTTTTGGGGTTTTTCGGGCCACCAGAACATATGAATGAATTTTAATAATAATAAAAAATGTAAACTAATATACCCAAAACAAAACTTTCTTCGCTAAAGAAAATTTTGAAAATATTTTTTTATAAATTTTCAAAAAAAGTCATTTTTAACTATTTTTGGGGCACTGGAAGATATGAATGGATTTCAATAAAAAAATATATGTGAACTAATATACTTAAGACACAACTTTCCCACCCCATGCCAAAAATAATTTCAAGACAAAACAAAAAAAATTGTAAATTTTCATAAAAAATTCAATTTTTAACTATTTTTGAGGCTCTTGGGGCACCGGAAGATATAAATGAATTTCAATAAAAAAAATTATATAAACTAATATACTTAAGACACAACTTTCCCGCCC
>BGPR01052611.1:0-10570 GCA_013235015.1 Araneus ventricosus
AAATGCAAAAATCTTTTGAAATCTCACCTTAAAACACCCAAGAAGGGGTTTGTAGAGTATAATTGTACTAGGAAAGTACGGTTTGAGATTCTGTCCTGCAAATGTAAAAATATCGATGAATGCTTTCGTCCCAGACACAAAAAATATCTTTCAGATAGAAAAGCTTCCTAATCGACCAACGAACCACTAGCAGAATGGTTATAGGAACCGTAGATATGATTGCAACGAATAAAATAACGATCACTTTGAAAAAGAAAATCCTAAGATAAAAATTGCAGTTTCAGCCTTAAAAAGAAAGCAAAGAGAAGCTAAATGTGTCTACTTCTATGACCATGTATTCCAGCTACAGTCACAAATCCCAATGTCGATCTCTGCTGTAGATTAGTCTTCTATACAAACAGTCAGATAAATAACAATGTACTTTGCAGAACGTGTGATAGATACGGAGAGAGGGATGGAACAGGTATTGATTCATCAGTTCTGCACACTTCTGGTTCAAAAATACCTGTTCAATACCATCGCTGCAACTAGATATTTTCCCATAAAACTGAAAGCCAAAACTTATCCTTGTAATTCAAAGAAACAGTTACTTCTTTCACATTCAAATGTATAGCTAGCAGTGCTGACCGACTCTAAATCGAATATCCAGGAACTAGCAGCTCGTCACATTTTGAAAGCCCGCTGCATTCAAGAAAATAGACTCCGATTATTTCAACTTCCTACTGTAAAATTTGATGGAGCATCTTACACCGGTGTCATTAACTGGCAGGAGAATTTTGAAAACCGAGAATCCACCAATATTTAAATCCGTACATTACAAAGACATACTACTGCTTGTCGCCCAAAAGGCTTACGGATAATTGCATTTACTACACTTGTCATATCATCCACAAGCGGTTGAAAGGGCAGTAAAGACCGTGCAAAAAGTTTCAGACGCATTGTGTAAAACATCTGAGAGAGTAGGAAGAAATGCCGAAATTCGATGGCCAGAAGGATATTCGCGCAATTTGAAATATTATTGCAATAATATACATTTCAATTTTGCAAAAGTTTGCTTATAATAAATGAATATTACTCATATAATTTCAATTTGTTTTACAGACACACTTTGAAACTTTTTAGCCTCATTGTAGCAACTCATCAAATAGAAGTTTATTTCAAAGTATGTATTCTATGAAGTCAATCCGGAGGCGGAAAATGATATCCCATTCAAACCAAATATTATCTGTGATCTAAACATTTCATTTGGCACCATTTTCCTGTTGTGCCGGACAGAAATCATATACTTTTTTTTCTCCATAGAACAGTGACCCATCCTACTCTACAAACGTGAATAAATAAGGTTAATATCAAAATAATACATCACCTTTTACATAGTTGGAAATCAAGATTTGAAAATTTGTAGGAGAAATACTACCACTTTTAATATTGAAAAATATTCAATATAAAATTTTAAAATTTTGTGATTAATTCCTCAATTTTTTCTTTAATATAAAGCCTAGAATATACTTTTGGGCTGGTAAATTAAAATTTATGCTATTGCCGTTTGTTACGGATGTGATATGAAAAAGCCAATATTACAATATGGAGAAGCTAAAAGTTTTTGGATTGGATTATTACTTCTGTTCGATACAGCAGAAGACTAAGAACAGCAAAGGATGTGAAAGAAATGCAAAGTACTGGATACCAGGCTTCCTCGCAGCCCTCGAAAGCAAACAAGTTTCATGAACTGAATCCGCGCAAAACTACAATACAAAACTGAAATTAGTTCGACAGGTTGTTTAATGGAGACCATATTCCTCTCTAAGGATATGTTCTACATTAACAACCTGTTCACTTTTCGCTTATCAGAATGTTTGCCAAAAATGTATCATCGTTAAGACGATTCAAGTTACGAATTAATCTTGATTTATTGATGTAACTATGGAGGATGGCATGCAGAAGATTTATGCACGCATGTGATAAGCGATAGAAGCGCCCTCATTTGTTGAAATTGTAATTAACCGCTTTGAATCCTCTCATTTCCAACAAAATCCAACCTAAATGACGCTATGTTGTATCTATGGTAGGGATAAATAAAATTTTATTTTTGCATAGTGTACAATCAGGATACCTTATTATTTTTATTTATTATATTGTGGAATTATGACGAATACGTTAAAAATAAATCGATGCTCTCTGCAAAATATCAATTATTCAGGATTCCTAGAGATGAGAATGGTAAGTTTAGTCGAGAGGAGAATTTAAGTTTGTTTCTCAAAACTTTTATCAAATCTGATTTAACTGATTTACCAATTTCTAATATTTTAAGATATTATTTTCGCTTTTGTATTTTAGCTGTAGCATTTCAAAATACTTACCATGTCCTATAATTTGACAAAATATGCATTATTTTTGTTTTCCGAACTTTGATAGATTAATTCAACAATAATATGACTTGGGAATAAAAGAGATTTTTAAAGGAACCTTTCGTTATTAAAGTTGAAATACATTATTTATTGTCGTTATCGTTAATGCTTTTGAACTGTTATAATAATTTAAGGGAGCCTCCCCGTTAAAAACTGAAGAGGAAAATCAGTTTTTTTAAATAATTTTTAGTGTTTCCTAACTCAATCCCTAATGATCGAGACAGCTTAGTATAATCGTAACACTTTCACACATTTCCCTATTAACCCTTTCAGCCATAACTTTCATCATCGTTGATAAAAAAATTGGAGGTTCAAATGTATTCCTGTTCTCGTTAAAGACCTCCGAAAAATAATATGTAAGCACTAATTCGATGTCATATCCTGCAATGATTTTCTTTTTGCTCGTTTCCCTTTTATGTTTTGGGTCGAATATATTGTAAACCAACAAAGGTATCGATATATTTAAAACAATATGCAGTTATACAGTGAGAATTATCGTCAATGATGATCAACAAGTTTTTGATTTCGGCAGCAAATTATCCTAGAACTGGACACCATATATACTAAGCGGTCCTTTTCCAATGTCCAATTGGTTGAAATTTCATTGATTCTTTAAGCGATGCCATATTAGCTTTCGCAATGATAAAACTATTTCACATTTGAACTTTACCCGATACAAATTACCTAGCCGAAAACTCTTTTCAAACTTTAATACTGCCTGAGAATATTAATGATTATTTCTACAGTGTCAAAACATTATATGCCATTTTGCTTCTTTTAAGTATCCTAGCTTATTCACAACAACATCGTCTATTAACATTTAAACTTTGTCCTCTAAATGAGTTTCAATGACTAATATATATCAATAAGATATTTTATTGTAACTCTACCGTTTTTAATTATATATCCATAATTATCTTAATATATTAGTCTACCTGATTAAATTCTATGCGTTTTTGGGCAATACAATATATACAATATATTTTTAAGCAACAGAGTTCTTTTACACTGTTTTTTGCGCACCATATTTTCCTCCCAACTTATCAGTGGTAAATCCAAAGAACAAAGTCAGAGATGGCTTTTAATTCCCAATATAGTTGTTTTTATTTGTAGAAGTGGTTCATAGCAGCAGTATAGATCAAGAATTGTACAGCTGTTGTCCCAGAGAGTATATTTGAAGCAAAGAAAATCAGAAGGATTAGGTAACTTCTCTTCCAATTGCTAAAGGTGTGAACTTGCTCTCGAATGATATTCGGATCTCTGGAGTCTTGGAGCAGTGGGTCTGCCTCTTTGATGTTTTTTCCTCCATTTACAGTCCGTAATTAAATGATAAGGTCCACCGCACCTAGAATAGGAAAAATTCTTCGTCAACGGCGATAACGCCTTCTGTGATATTTCACCTTCTTTTTTATTCTGGAATCAGAGTTCTTCTTATTTATTCGGACTTAAATTCATGTGATCCTTTACAGGTTACAGCTGAATCTCTACATTGTCGCATCGTAGGGGTAGACATTATAGATGCTTATATGCAAATTTACAGTCGGATATGCATTCTCAATCTCAATCTGCTTTTTCAACATCTAAAGATAGAAAAGTTCCAAAGTTGAACATTTATTAAGATAAATCTATGTACATGAAAAGTAAAGTTATTTCCAGAGTGAATAAACCAAAATTTGCTATAAATTTCAGAATTTAAAGTTGCAAAGCAGAACAAGAGGGGACACAGGACAGAGAATATTTACTTGTACGTGACAGAATCTTTCTTACTATTTATAAATATTGTAGGTATACTGCTAAAAGTAACGAAGTCAATACCTGTACTTTCCCTTCCAAATGCGTTTTGCAAGCAAACAGTTGTTATTAAACACAAAATGTAAGTGTTACGAAGAAAAGAAAATGTTGAATTTTAATGATTGTGATAGTCAAACATTGAGTTTTCTAATCAACAGGAATTTTTAATTGCATTTTTTTAATTATGTTCCCTGACATAAGCAGTACACTGCAGACATAATATCTCTCAATCTTCAAATGATATATAGGATTTTTTTCAAATGCGAATGTTTAATTCATTGTATTTTCAATTCAGAGTATTTAAAGTATTGGAAGGAAAAAGTTTTAGCTTTGAAAAATACATTATATTGTTACAAACACATTTACCAAAAAATTCAATGCATTTATATTTGATCTGCAAGACTTTTAAAATTACTAATATTAATCATAATTAAGAATTTTCAAATACAGAATGGAAAAAAATTTGTTACAAACGCAGTTTTCCGAACAAAATATTATCATATTTTGTTTACATATTTTTCAGATATTTTGTTCTATATTAATATAAATTTTAAAAAAATACCTTGAAATTTATCAGTATCATCAAGCAATATCTTATTAATTTATTCCTGGAAGAAAACTTTTCGGCATCAGGCATTTTATCAAGAAATGTTAACAGTTAGCAAGCACAAAGCTTAATGTAAATTAAGCATCTGCCCTTGAACACTTACTGGAGACATCAATTAATAGTGACAGTGGGAGGGGAACAACCATTGTTAAAATGATAAGATTGCTCCCCACCGTTTAATGACCCACTTCAAAAATGGGCATAAAAAAAGCATACGACATTTCGGCCCCTGGGCCATTCGTCTGGCAGTTTGCATGACAAGCCGTATTGGCCGTTTTGGCAGTCAGAGGGTTAAGTAGTTTTCTTTTCTAACAAGCTATTTTCTTGAGGTACAAAGAAAAGCTTCTGCTTCTTTAAGAGTACACTAACCTTATGAAGTGTCATTAAAGCAAGTTTCTAGGTCTCTAGAGAGAAACCCATAAACATAAAGTACCTAACTTCTTTTTATACGCTCTGGGCATAACTGAAGCCAAACCAAATCTTTTTCCTATTATTATAGAGAACAAAAATAAATTTTAAGAACGAAATGGTATTGTCTTGTACCGCAGATTTCATGACGCAAAGAAACCCTCTTTTCCGGTACAAATTTACCCCAAGTCTGAAAAAAAATTAATTACAACTTAAATAACAAATATTACTGCATTTGTCTTCAGAAACGATGTACTTTCTTCACCAAAGACAGATTTTTCAGCACTAATATGTTCGATCAAAAATTGGCTTAATATTTTCATTTTGAATCCTCCCGAATAATTGCTATTTACGTTTTAGAAATAAAATATACTGATCAGTTTTGTTAAGAAACGAGAAAAAAATCTCAATCCCGTAGCCCTAATTAGTTGGTCCATATTTAACTTTTCAACTAAAATTTTTCAGTTGACGCCAAATGCATTGACTAGTTCATTGAAACTAATTTGTGGCTTATTTCCTGTAGAACAGTATTTTTTTTATTATAGGCTAAACATCGGCAGGATAATACATGATGACTCCTTTTTCCAAGTGACTGAAAATATTTGTAAACTTTATCTTTATTATTTTAAGATGTATAAATTTCAAAATCTTATGATAATGATAATAAATATATGATATGATAATACATGTTATAATATATAGAAAAAAATTAAATTAGCTTAAATTTTGCGTCTGTAGATAATTTTTCAAACCCTTTCGTTGAACAAATATATTTCATAAAATATTCGTCGTATTAACTGCTTATTTTGTTTCATTCATGACAAATTTACTCCCCATTAAAGCTGTGTGTATGATGTTCGCTCAAACTATTACAGTCTAGAAAATTTTAAAAAAATCCGACGAAAAATTATTAATTCGCACCGTTTTAAGAAATTCAAGAGTTTTGAATGTCCGGCTTCAAACTGTAGAAAATTTAAACATGTTTAAACTCAAACTTTAATCCCTTTTGTAAAACCAACCCTTAAGTTGAGTATTTAAAAAACATACAAGAAACCAAAAATTTTGTAAATTCGTTCGGCTTTAGAACCGCGGTTGAAATTCTTTTTCATATAACATTAAAATAACATAACATAATTTGAAATTCCTAAATTTTGTTCTTCTTTAATATTTTTCTTTAATACTCTTACACAAATTTACATCGTTCCGTAGCTGCTACGAAACTTTTGTTTTTGTTTGCCAAACATTTGTAACTTTTACATATTTGAATTTCTTTTACCATTCAATTCTTTTCTTTCATTTGAACTTACTCGAATTGTATTGTTTGTCACTGAAAGGTAAAGATTCAATCCAGCGCAAATTCGTCTGAAACGAAACCACGGAGAAGTAACGAAACTCTTAACTCCAGATGTGCCGATAAATAAATTTCATTCCCATATATAATAATGACAACTCAATTAATATAGAGGGTGGACATAAATTATTCGATCAATTTCAAAAAATTTAAAAAAAACTAATATCGTTACAAATGCGCTTTTTTCAATGACGAACAAATAAAAAAGTTCTTTCAGATAGGTGGCGCGCCATTACGCCGTTCTAAATTTTCTGCATCGAGAGATTTTCATACTCAGTGGCTACCGAGCAGTAGAAGCCGATGCGCGTTTTCTGTTTACCCTTTTTAATTTTTCCTGAATATCTCGAAAACTATTCAGTTTTCGAATTAATTAATTTAATTAGCAAATTAAGGATCGTAACATTCTCTACAAATAGGAGCATTTATTTTTCTACTTTCTTTAATAGCTTCGAAGACAATGGCGCTCAAAAATTGGAGATGTCAAATAATTGTCGACAACCTACGTCGCCATACCTTTCTAAAAAAACTTTTTAAAATGCGCTCACATTAAAATACGTAGTTGTAACATAATTAGTATTTGTTTATTAATTTTTGAAAACGGTTCAATAATTTATAATAGTCCTGAAAAATGTTTAAGGCTTTTGTGCATTCGAAATATTATAAATTAACCTTTCTTGCTTTTAATGAAGTAAAAGGTTTTATAATTACAATACTTTAGTACTAAAATGTTTGTGCATATACTAAACATAAGGATTACAAACAAAACATGACTGTCATATAAATGTATATTTAAATTATAATTTCAGGTTGAGTATTGGTAGTTTAATGATTTGATAGTCAAAGCAAATTTTAATGCGTTTGTGAACAGTAAAATTATTTGGCGATAATAGTATAACTCAAAATGAGAAGAAAGAAAGGCTGGAATTGAATTTTTTTACGTATCTTTTGTTAATTATTATTGAAATCGCTTACATGTATCTTGATTTCCACCTCAATACGGAGGGATAAAGTTTATCAGCAATTGCAAAACACGATGCGGTCTTTCATCTCTCTTTCAGTATTTCTTGTTTGGCTGTATAACTGGATCTATGTTTCACGAAATAAATATAAGAACAATCTCGTTCTCTTCACACAAATAATGGAAATATTCAGAACTAAAAACAATACAAAGATAGCAAACTTACATCTTTTATATCTGCTTGTGTACTGTTACATTACGCAAGAAGAATTAAGGTGTATTTTCCGTTCTTTCACTGTTCGCTTAATGGGGATTTAAATTCGAATGCCGCTTTTGATAACCATTTATGATCAACTTCCGAAGAAACCATCAAAACCCTGCAAAGATAGGCATATACTTCCTGTTAGAAAAATGTCTTAAATGACGTAAATAATTATATTTTATGCTTTTTGATTGCATAAATGTACTGCTGAAAAAAGTACGGATTCTAACTTTTTATACAATCCCCGGTCCTATTTGTCACATTGAATGAAATATTTTTAAAACAATAACGTAGATATTAAACAGAAAAAGTTTCACTCTTCTGCGACTAAAACTTCATTGGTTTATGAATATTTAAATATCGCTGATATGATTGTACATTAATTCAATAGTCGCAAAGAGGATGATTCTACAATCAACCCGCAGCCCTGGCTCGATGAGGCAAATGAATCGTTTCAAAATTATGAAATTCTAAGATCTATTAGTTTGTTCAATTTTAGTCGTGGAAAAGTGGAACTATTTTTAAGTAAATTATGAGAGTATCAAAAATAGATTGATAAGCATAATTAATAGGTCCGGTCGGTTGTATAAATATTTTGACTTCGTAATTTTTTCAGAAATACAATTATTGATTGAAACAATATAAAATATATTATTTCATGTGATTTAAAGCATTTTGCCAAATTGCAGTATATGACAATCTATAACGGCTTGGAAAGTAGCTATTGGGCCACGTTTAGAGTGTTCAACTTGTATATTGTTGCTAAAGGCAAGAAATAAAAAATGAAAAAACGATGTGCATAACATTTCTCATCAATAGATAAATCTTAAGTTAATAGATATTAAAATTGAATTTAACATACACGTAAAATCTGCAGAAAATCTGAAGTATTTGGAACAAGTTTTCTTCAGATTTGCAGATATCACTTTGACTCTGAACTTATTTTCCTCGCTTGTAAAACTATTTCGTACATAATTTTACTAATCTAAATACAGGGTGGGTAAAAAGATCCATAGTCATTTTAAGGAAACATAAAAAATATTCCTCATTGAAAATAGGTGCCGTGTCAGCATTTCATGTAGATTTGTCGTTTTTTCATGGCATAGAAAAGAATTAATACAAAACCCCTGAAATATTAGAGCAAATCTTATACTTTAAAAGACGGAAACCATATAATTATTATAAACCTGCAATACCAAATAATTCAATTAACAATTAGTATGTACCTGTATTCCAAGTAGCTGTCTGGGGATCATCTTTTGCCTGACCCAGTGTTATTTTTCACTACTCGTAATAACATATATATATAAGAGGCCGAGATTTAGACGGTGTACGTGCGTTTCGCTTCCAGTCATAGCTTGCCAAACTACGGTTTATGGAAGGAAAACGTGTTGCGGTCAGACGTCAAACACGTCTACATCACGGCAGCCAACCAAAAACTCCCAAACAGCAATGATTACCAGATTTGATGAAATGTCGCCCTCTCAAAAATTCCACATCGTAGACCACACCATGTTCTTCCATCAATCGACCTTCTGGCAACAAACGCAGGGGAATATCAGATAGCTAAAAGTTAACTGGAGACATTTAACTATCATCCCAGCTAAAATATCTGCAGAAATTTTTTTTCAAGTTTTCTGTAAAATTTCTGCAGATTTTTGAAGACAGAGAAATGTATCTTTTTCTGCAATTTAACGGCAGAAAAATTTTATTATATTTTCTCAAATATTCTGCAAAGCTAGCGACAGAAAAAATCTGCTTATTTTCTTCACTTTCATCTACTCTAAAATATGCAAAAATTATTTTTATTTTTCTTAAATATCCTGTGATTTTTAAGACTTTGCATTTTTGTTCAATTAATTCAGTAGTTAAGTTAAGCAGATTTTCACAAAATCATTAAACTTGACAATAATCTGTTGATTTTTTTGAAGATTTAACTGTACTCAGGATATCTGCATTTCTCTAAATATATTTTTCACCATATTCTCTATTGTTTTATTTTCCAAAGGATATAAAACAAAATTAATGTAATTATCATTATTTTTAATTCCCAGCAAACAGGAGTTTCAAAAAATTCCCAACCAAAAAATTGTCTTAGGCACTAAATTTTTTAAATATGCCACCGAAAAATGAGAATTTAAATTAATCTTTAAAAATAAATATTTGAGGTTTTAACATTTTAAAACAGTTCCCATAATTTAATTATTTCCAAATAGTTTTCCAACCTTTCGACTAGCTTATTTTCCAAAAAAAAGAAGGAAAATAAAGCTTGCCTTGATACAGAGAGAAGGCTTACCAGAAAGATATTAATAGAGGTGAAAACTAATTCTTATTGAAACAGAGACTTAAATTATTGGAATAAAAAAATATGGTTAATCTCATCTGTTGCTCATCTCTCAGGACTTGAAACACGTACTGCACCTTTACTCTTACATCAGTAGATGGTTAATGAGAGCTGGTGGTAATGCTAAAACAAATAGATTAATTTATCCCATATCGCATTCTGTGCTGTGTTGTGGTTAGTGTTTTGCATGCTGTTATAGAATGTGGGTCTGAATCCTGACAGGATGAGTTTGAAATTTGTCACACCTGAATCGGCATCGTGGAAGTACAAATCAAAAAATTAGATTAATTTCATATTAATTGAAATTGGCTTATTAAACTACGAACAGAAAGAATCTACAAAAATCTGAAGGTATTTCAGATATTCATTTTTTTTCCTGAAGAAATCTAGAAGATATTTAAACATAGTTTTTCTTTCCTAGATATTTTGCATTATTTCTGA
>BGPR01052612.1:0-10570 GCA_013235015.1 Araneus ventricosus
CTCAATATATATTCTATATATATTTATAATATATAGAGACATATTTCATAGAAGTATCTGTGTTTTACATGAATAGGGGTAATTCAAAAATAAATACCCAGGTAAATACCCATTTTGGGTATTTACCCTTAAAAATAAATACCTGGGTATTTTACATCACTGTTTATGACAGATGAAACTTCCAGAAGCATCGAAACATATTTGAATTGCAGACTATTGCGCTGAAAGGATATTGAGTTTCCAGAAACAACTTCTAGACAATCATGATACATGACCAAAGCAAAATATGAAACGTCGATGTCGCCTGACTGGTTACTGACATTGTTGCTATCAAATGCCATATTCTAAGTTCATTATCACGAAAATTCAAAACCCAAACATATAAGGAATGTCTGTTTCCCAGAATAAATTCTTCAGAACACGAAAATATTGAACTCTGAGTCAATAGTAATACATGATTTATGAAGATGCATATACATAAACCGATTTCTCATTCATTTAATCTGGTTGGAAGCTGAAAATTTGGTTTATGGTTCATTGGCACAATATTTCACAAACCCTCTACAGAACAGGAAGTTAGTGGTATAGAGAACTAGGCAATAGAGTAACAAAACAGATTTTACATAGTCTTTGCACTTTTTTGGAATGTTTGAAGTAATTGCAATACAGGGTGTTCACTCCAATCGTGGCCCCAATAACTAGTTTCTAAACTGTTAGAGCCTACACTTTCAATAGGAAAAATACTCTAAATTGTCTAAATGTTCACAAAGAATTCTATTTTATGTTGTTTGACACAAATATATATCTGAAAAAATTATGAATCTAACTTTTTATACAGTACCCCGGTACTATCGAATGTAGCGCTCGATGCAGAATTCCGCATGAAAGGCATTTATATGCTAAAAATTGGAAAAAATATTGCAAAATTCGATGAAGCTTGGATATATCTCAGCGACTGACATAAAAAAAATGATATATTTATAACTGTAAAGAGAAAGGGGAAAAATCGAAAACTCGGCTGAAAGAATTTAAAGAATATTGTGATGAAATTTTCCCCCCCCTCATATTATCAAAATATTTTATTGCCAATATTAAAGGAAGAAATAAATTATATTTATTTATACATCTATCAAGCAGCAGAATTCCACTATAGGAAAGCAAGTAACTATATGTGTATGTAAATAGGAAAACATTAACAGAGAAACTGGTTATCGATCCAATAACTTTTACGGACATTCCTGCTCACCCATGAATTTTCGGGGCATGAAGAATGCATTTTAAGAATGAATTTACGTTAGATTAAAATTTAAATTAGACGTTACGAATTTTTGGACGCTTGGGCTATTGAAAAGAGCTTTGAACAATCTTAGACCTAAACCTATTAATGGAGTGTGAAGAGCTGTGAAAAAATAGTGTAGGTTAATTTTACAGAAATCATTATTATTATGGAAACTAAGATGTAGAACAAGTTGTTAAGAACAAGAGCAATCAAATAGACACCGGATTTTTTTTTTGTAAAAACCTTATTTATACTACATTGGAATCGTTCAAAAAATGTGCTACGATTGTATTCTCAAAGATTTCTTTCTCTGCAAGATACTTGTTTTATTGTTCGAATGAATTCAACTGATGCACTGTTTAAATACAGAAAACAATAAAGTATTTAATTTCAATCATGCGATATTTTTTATTCGATAGGTGCATGCTAACTCAGACAAATTAAACAGAAGTAAAACAATAGCCCAATTATATATTACAACACAACTATTTCTCACCGGAAATTAAACCGCAGACGCGATATTTTAACTTCCAGTGAATTTAAATTAATCCTCGACAGTCTGACACTACTGCAACTTTAAATGCAGAGCGTATATTTACGGATCCTACATAGTAGGAAATGAGGTCGCTTCTCATTGGCTCTCAGCGTCACGTGACTAGGTTTGCTTCTTAATGACGTCGTGAAGCTAAACAGTACTTACCATTGCTGGAAGTTCCTCCTTTATTTGTTTTATTCTAAAGAAATATACTTCATATGCGTGAGAAACATCCGAATAATCATAATTAGAAGCTAGTTTTGATTTCTCCATGGTGCGATAGTGGAAGACAAAATAATAATTAAAATCCCGCCTAAGCGGGTTGCTATGACATCATTAAGAAGCAAGCCAAGTCACGTGACGCTGAGAGCCAATGAGTAGCGACTTCATTCCCTACAATGTAGGATCCGTAAATATGCGTTCAGAGCTAGTAAATCATTTTAAAGTTTTAAAACGTAATATATTATGTCTCGCCTTTTCTCTAAACACAATAAGCACATACATCATCTGAAATACTGAGACTAACAACATTTCGCAACAATTCTTGTTAGATTTTTGTCGTTAAAACGATAGAAAATTCTTAATTAAATATAATTTAATTAACAGGTTTGGCAATAGCAAAAAAGCAGCGGGAGTGTTTTCTCCTCGACTTTCTTACGTTCACTTACATAAAACCCCTTCCTACTATTTTCGACCCCTTCCTCCGGTTCATTTGATCTACAATTTTAACTCTCTGAACCCGGTTAGATTGAGAATTACAGAACCTCGAAAATTGAATTAAATTTTCGCACGAAAAAAGAATGGAATCCTCCCTTTCTCTAGAGAATTTCCAGAAGAACGGCACCCGAATTCGGGCGATCAATTGTCAACAAAGAAAGAAACTACTTTTTCCCCGTAAAATGCACTCAGGCACCCGAAACCACCCGAGTCCAAGCCATTGTAGAATGGGCGGTTTGAGGCGGTATAGGGCTCATAGAGTTAAAGACAAGACCATATACTGAATATTTTTTTTATCTGGATTATTTATTTAGTTATCGCGTTCACATACGCAAGGGCAAACGAACAAGCCATCTACCCGTTAACATAGACCTACAATTTCGGTATTAAGATTATATACCAAAATATAATCATTCTGTTCTAGTTTTGAGTTATGACTAGGGTTATCATACGTCCGGATTTAAAGCTCACATCCGGACTAGAGTCCGGATCTAAAAAATGTTCGGATTTATGCTAGTGAATGCGGAGAGAAAAATTTGGTTATAATAATGAAAATCTAATGTAATCGAAAAAGCTGACGTCATTCTGCCAATGAAAGGAAATTCATTGTTTTGCACTGTTACATCCTCTGTTGATGAAAAAGTGGATCATCCTTCTTATCCAGGGTCCCAGTTCAAACTGAAAATTAAAAGCTCTTTTATAAAATTTTGTTTTTCATTAATATAATTTTGAATTACCAAACATTAATAAAAATTGCATCTTCTTTGCATTCTGACGTCTAATTTTTTTTCACTTCCTCAAACTCTATGCTAGTTTTATGAAAGAGGGTCCTTGGTACGCAGCTCTAAGAATTATATACCATATTTTGACCAACCCTTCACCCCACTCTGAATGTCCGGATTTCCACCAAAACAATTCTGGTAACCCTAGCTATCACGAGCAGATAGATCGACAGATAGTCAACCTATTGCCAGAACAGATTTGCTCCAAAATTCGATATAGGTCTATAATTCTAGTAATAAAGCCATTCTCGTTTATCAAACTGGACGTCTAATCGATGTCTTTCAACTAATAACAACTGATTTTCTGAGTTTCAATCTGACGGACCCCGAAAAAAGGGCGCGCAACTGGGATGCTGACTGGGGTAGGGGAAACTAGGGATACTTGACCCTACTTTTCCTTTTCTTATATTTCTCGAATATTTAAATTTTTAGTATCATAAAAGGATTTGTTTATAAGAATAATTATTTGCATTGTTTGAAATTACCATATTAAAAAGAAATTTTAATCATTAAATAATTACAAACAAACAATTTTTAAAATTATTCTCTATATTTGAGTTTCCAATATTGCCTACAAACTCCACACAACAGAAAACTGATTCCAACCACAAAATGTACTTCTGTCAATTACGACATCGAAACTGCAATAGCTTTTGATAGGGTCAAGTATCCCTAACTTTTTAGAGTCAAGTACCCCTAACTTGACTTTTTTGAAATAATCTAAAAATTAAACCACTTAGAATTAAGATACTGCATAACATCTTATATCAAATTATAGCTAGAAGTATACTTAAAAGGCAGTCATATTTTAATTCATCATATCTTCAATAGTAAACTTCCTATCCACTGAGAAATGAAAAAGTGAAAATTTACTTTTGGATCCCCAAAACATATTTACCTATTATGATGGCTTTTCAGATTGGAATGAAAGTCCCCTTCCCCAATAGACCATGTGACCAAAGGTCAAATAAGAATGTCACACACAAATTACCAATTATTTGACAATCAGAGAAAATCGCGTAGGGTCAAGTATCCCTAGTTTCCCCTACTAGCAAAAAAAAAAAGTTCAGAAACAATGATATAGTTAAGTATTTAAAAATTAAAAGAAGAACCAGAAAGATAAAAATACATAAACAATGTATTTTGCTACTGCTTTAATTACATTTTCTTCACGCTGATTCAGTCGCATAGATCACTTTAGTGTGACCATATTCTTTGTAAAGTAGATGAGGCTAATTTTTCAAAAATTAACTTTTAGTAAACTTAAATGTTATAATTTTCTTTTCAATGTGAACTACAAATTGATTAGTAAAAAACGGGACAACAGAGGATATTTTATTTAAATCCAGGACACTTTTTCAACCGGGAAAAAGAGTAGAAATTCAGAACTGTCCTGCCTCTGGGACGTCTGGTTACTCCATATGTAAAACAAAAGTTGAGTTTTAACCTTTTATTTATCTAATTTAAAAAAAAATTAAAATGAGTAAATATTTGTTAAAATGAGCTAATAGCTTATAAATACAAATTCCTGACAATACCAGAAAAACAGTAAAACTAATTAACTGTAAATAAGTAAAAATACGGAACTGTCCTTGCAAACATGGAACGTCTGTCCACCTAATATTTAATAATGATTTCCATATAGTGCCTATCATGACTTAAGATTCAAAAAATAATTTTGTCTCCAAAAACATTTATCAAAATGACTACTTTAATTTAGGGAATTAACTGATAAAATTTTAGAAGTCTTTTGGAGTAATTTATTTAAAAACAAATCGTTGACGGTCTGCTATCCGAAATTTCTTTGATCCACCTAGTCAAGAAGAGAAGAGGATAGGAGAAAACACCTCATGACACCAATATTAATCAAGACTGGAAAACTCCTTATGGTTTATCTCAGTTAATCGATCGATTCTTTATCTCAACTGGAATATATGAGTAGTTTGCTTAATACAAATATTCCACAAATAGTGGATTCATTAAGTCCTCTCGAAGAGGTCAAACATGTTCAATCTCAAAATAAAACCAACTTCGCATCTCGACTTACAACACAAGCAAGCACACCCAAAAGTTGCTCGAAATAACATCGGACAAGACTGTAAAAAATGTTTTCATTAACTTTAATAAAAAATACTTTGTTTCACTTTCATTACTTCTTATTTGAAATCACCCTAAGATGGAAAAAAAATCTTGATGATGAACCCAGACAGTAAGACTCATTATTAAAGAGATTTGTGAAAGAAGGGATCTCAGCAAAAAAGGATCCTTGGCGGAGGATCTCTAATAATATGAGTAGCCAACTTCTATTGTTAGAAAATTAAATTGCCTTTTTCCCATCATTAAGAAATGACGTCTATTGAATATATTTAGATCCTGGAGTAACACTCGTTCTCATTTTTTTCTCTCCTTTTTGCAGGTGTTTATTCATTATTACAGACAAACGAAACTTTTCCATCATGATTCAGCATCAACAATGTTCTTTCGGAAAAACCAAAGATTGATTAAGAGTTGTTAGATCAGCATTTCAGAATGTTATACTATAACATTCCCAAGAAAAATAAGGTAAAAAAGCCCAAAATTTCATTAATAGAATGAAGGAGTGCTTTTTTTTTTGTTGAAATGTCATTAGAAAAGAGCTTTCTTCGATTGAAGCGAATCCCACTGTAATAACTCATCTATTGTGAATGAAATAATCAGAAATTATATGAAATAAATCTTAAAGCACTACAACAGACTGCTTTACCTGAAGAATTTCCTCGGATTTCAATGATAATTTAATCTTCGGTCGGGCGCAATACAAATGATAACACGTACAGGCGCAACTCAAGTGTGAGATTTAAAGTTAAATTTTTGCTTAGGCTTAAGGAAAGCTTATCAAACTGCATTCGGTCATATTTCATCTGATATATAAAAGGCAAATACCATGACTCACTCAACACGAAACCACTGGGACTAGAAACTTGAAATTTGGCAGGCGATTGCTTCTTGGGGAGTAGGTGCTCACTAAGAAAGGATTTTTCGAAATTTTAATTAGAATTTAAATTATTTAAAAAGTACTTTAAATTTTAACGTTTTTCGGAATAACTTATCACAACCCCCCCCCCCATTTTTACATCATCTTAAAGATAAAAAAATTAGATTTTCAATGACACCAATCTTATTTCTATGCGACATTTTGTTCAATTTTAATTAATGTTTCAAAATGTTTTAAAACATGTATTGTATCAATGTTTTTATTGTTGTAAATAAAATTCAAACCATCTCATTATTTCATCAAATCTTTTACTCACGCGCTTTTACAATTGCTACGGTTGTGACAGTATAAATTGTTTTCTTGGGAAATTAACTCCAAAGCAGAATTTTCACTTTAGTATTCATTGCATTTCTGAAATATTTTATTGCACCTGCTCCAAAGTAATATTTTTATAAAGCGTGGCAACAGATATTTGATTTCAGGTGTTATTTAATTAATGTTTCAAAATGTTTTAAAAATGTATTGACATCAATATTTTTTATCGTTGTAATAAAATTCAAAATCATCTCATTTTCATCAAGATCTTTTATACGCGCTTTTGCAATTATACGGTTGCGATAGTATAAATTGTTTTCTTGGGAAATTAACTCCAAAGCAGAATTTCACTTTAGTATTCATGCGATCTTGATATTCTTTGGTACCTGCTCAGTAATATTTTTATAAAGCGTGGCAACAGATATTTGATTTCAGGTTTGTTTGTTTTTATTGTGTGTGAGGTATAATTGAAATGATTTTCGTCCTTTCTTCAAGCATTTATTCTCATGCTTTCCTGCCACTTTAAAATTATGAGGCATGAAAACGCTTTCAAATTTTTGTATATTGCATCATAAGTAATTTTTTATTAAAATTTTGGTTAGGCTTAAGAGTACAGTACTGCCGCCAAACTTGAATCTCCTGAAGTGATAACTCATCAAATTTGATAATAGAAACTAGAAATTACAAAAATGCTATAGTGCTCGGGAAAACTAACTAATTTTTAAATTTTATTGTCTACCTCCTATTCTCCCGGGTCTTTTAGATGTCTATGAATTTTTTGCCGCTTCACTTTTTGTACCCACTCGTTCACACGGGCCTCCAGCATGTTCAGCTTTCGCGACCCTATTCAGCGATAATCATTCTACCGATGAGTGATAGATGAATTGAGTGAAAGTTATTTGAAACTCAGTTTGTAAGTTTCGTTAGCTGCGATGCATCATACAGAATTGTATAGCTAGTATTTTAAAATTTACATCTTTAAATATTTTCCTATCTGTCAAATACAATAAAATATTCATTTTTCCGTTCATCTTCGCTGAGTTATCGTGGCTGAAACTGCGACGGGTAATGTTATAATTAATATAAAATACAAAAATAAAAACTAATTTAAACGTGCGAACCAGCTGAAGGCCTATATTTGAGTTTAGAGAAAAAAAAATGTAAACTTCTTTGCAATTTTAAGTCACAAATTGACCAGGAATTCAGGAGGGAGTTGACGTTTATTTTCATGTAAGGTTCCTTAGCAATGACAACTGTTGTCGTTGACAGCCAGAAATAATTCGACATTTTTGAAACAATGTATCGGAAATAACGATCACTATCATTGAATTAGGGGATGGGACACAGGTATACGAACTTTTGCAAGTGAATGAAAAGAAATATTGAGAAAAATGTGGGAAATCAAAATTTTAAACATAATCGAGAGCAACTCATCTACCAGATTAACGTGCCCCTCATGTACATCAAAAGAGCACTAGAGAAAAAAACACGATACCCTAGTGTGAGGAAGTTACTAGAGGTTCCAAACCTTTCTCGGTAAAACTCGCATTTAGGCCCACAAAAATACGGGCGCTTCATCTCACGGATTAGATGCGCCTGATGGAAGGTTAAATAGATTAAAATATTAAAAATTCGTAAACAAGGATCTTCGTCACGAATTTTATCACTTTTAGACTGAACTTGCAATGTACCCGGGTTGTCCGATTTTTTTTTTTTCCATCGAAACGAAATAACAGTGCTAGTTAATATTTCAATGATGGAATATCGTTTAAATTCTATTAAAATAATGCACAAATTAAAAGCATAATAATTTTCTTTTATTTGATTATACAGTACTTATTAGACATACCTTTTTACTTTCTCGTATATGAAGTATACACAGAGAAAGTATTGTGATCGTCAAAAAATCCGAATTAGAGATTTTGATGAATCTCCACGTTTTAGACTTCCCCGAGTCCGAAAAACACAATTTTGGAATGATGTCCGTCTGTGAACACGATAACTCGAAAACTATTAGAGCTACGAGGATGAAATTTGGTATATAGTCTTTAAACATAATTTGTAGGTTTCTATCAAATTTTTTTGACAAAATCCGTCAACGGGAAGTCTGTCTGTCTGTCCACGTTCATGCGATCACTATAACTCAAAAACTTGAATAGCCAGATAGATAAAATTTGTTACACAGTTTTATCATCAGGAATGTAGGTCCGTATAAAATTTTGGGCCAAATCCGCCAAAAGATTGACTGTCTGTATAATCGCATACTTCTGAACGCCATATATACAACTACTTAGATAAACGAAATTTGGTATGTGATCGTCTAGCCCTAATGGTAGATCTGTGTCCAATTTTCATTTCAATTGGTTAAAAAAAAGGTGCTCAAATTGCATATTAGATTTTCTTTATCTAACAAGGCCAAATTGCGTATTGGCGCTACTCGTAACCTTCGAAATCGCGTTACTACCAGTGATGTAAAATACCCAGGTATTTATTTTTAAGGGTAAATACCCAAAATGGGTATTTATTTTGAATTACCCCTATTCATGTAAAACACAGATACTTCTATGAAATATGATGTCTCTATATATTATAAATATATATAGAATATATATTGAGCATAAGATAAGATAAAAAAAAAAAAGAAAAACTTTGTAATATATAGAACCTTTAAATTTATAAAAACTAAAAATGCGAAAACAAAAAACGCAATACTATATCGGATTCATAAAAATATGGTATAAATCAATTTGAACTCTAAACTAAATTTAAAAAAGAAAAGTTGAGTCACTTGTTTTAAAATGAAAAGATTGATTAATAGAAACTAAATGAAAGATACAATTGTTTTATAATTTTCTTGGATTAATTAGTCAAAGCAACAGGCATCATGCTGATAAGTTAGCAGGATGTCGTTCTATTCGTTTTAAAAGTTAATTATTCTGGAAAGCAATATTCACTTATATCCTCTTCAACAAAGGTAAGTTATATTTGGTAAAATAAAAGATTTCAGGAGCAAGAAATGTGAATTTTTGTTGCTGGACCAGGGTTTATTTGATTCATAGTAGACATACACGCTCACACTCAGCTCTGGTTAGACGGGATTATCTCAATCATGAAATAATCAATATTCTTAAATGATCTTAAACTCTAAATTTGATGTGGGTACAACTGAATAAAAGAAAATTCCATTAGCTATTTTATCCTTTCAGAACCTTTCTTTTAATCCACCAAGACTTTGAAACATTTTTTTTCTCCATTTTGTTTACATTGGCAAGTTACTCAAATATTTACAGCACTGAACATACTTTATCATCCTTAACATTAGTTCCAAGAAGGTAACTTCCCTTTTTTTTTTTTTTTACTTTTTAACGTAAAATCTTACAGTAATATTATACGCTGGCGCAAATGATTATTCATTCAGTAAAATCAAAACAAGAATGTTTTGATTTCCCTGCATGGCAAATGTGAGTAAATTATGGATCCTGCAAGATTCAATTGATACTATCTGTTTCCTACTAATAATAAATTAGAATGTGTGTTTGGCGCTCTACAGGACAGACGCTAGGGCCTAGAGCAACGAAATTCTGGTGTCACAAACATATTTTGAGGGTGGGAAAATGTGTATGTTTTTTTAAAATTTTGAATTTAATTAAAATTAAAACGGAGTTTTTCCTTACTAACTTCTGAAAATAGTATACAAAATTAATTTTAAACTACCTGAAAATTTTAAAAACGCCAATGATAATAAATTAAGTTTTCTTTTCGTGATTTTTTTTCTAAATTGAATAAATTTTTTAAAAAAATATTTTTTATTCATTGTTAAATGGAAATTCAAAATCCGCTTTCTGATGGTTTAAACAAATATTCAATTGTATGTTTCTTTCATTGTTGAAGGGCTATTATAATATTCTATTGGATTTTATTTTATTTTTTTTTATTTGATAGCAATACGTAACTGAAACGTAGCACGA
>BGPR01052613.1:0-10570 GCA_013235015.1 Araneus ventricosus
TTGCTTGATGGCTTAATGACGGGTCTGTGAGGTAGGTAATGGACTTCCTTGGCAAGCTGATTTATTGGGACAGCTTCTATAATACCTTCTGCCTCCCACTGTTTAAATACGTTATTGTAGGCTTCAAAGTAATTTTCGTTTATCAAACGCTTAGTTGCTGTGCGAAGTCTGGATTCTGCTGCGTCGTATTTATCATATAGAGCAGGATGTCCAGCTAGCCATGGTAAAGCCACTTCATATCTTTGATCTTCACAGATCCTAATTGTTTCCTTAAAATGGGTCAAAGTTTCTTCTTCAAGAAGGCTTTCATTTATCTTCTCTATGGGATCTGTAATGCCCAAAACTTCCAAGTCCCACATTTTAGGCACGTCCATATTCTGTAAGCTTAATGTGACTAGGTTAACAACTTCCTTTTTCTTCCCCAGTCCTAAAATTGTCCAACCCAGCAAGGTCTCAACTGCAGATACTCCTGAAGATAATACTTCTATTCTGCCAGTCAAAATGCTTCCAAGTATATCAGCTCCCAGAAGAACTCGTATAGGTGGTGAATCTCTTCCAACATCTGTAAGTTTTATTCCTCTGGAAGCCAGCTCAGAAAGCAATTTTCTGTCATGTATTCTAGGCAGGGTTGAGCATATCTTTTGTTGCTCGAGAAGAGACAATGGAGTTGAATATTTGCGATTTAAGCTTTCTACGTTTACCATGTATTTCTTAAGCTCAGAAGCAGGGGAAATTCCTCCGCCAAACAGTCCTTGAGAAAATATCTCTCTTCCAGATGGAGAAAGGAATAGTTCTGCAGCTAAATTCCTTTCAATATAGGACCGCTGGGATCCATCATCCAGCAATGCTGGAACACAGACTTCCTTGTCTCTATTTCGTAGTCTGATCATAATAGTTTTGAGATATATTTCATGTTCAGAGGGAAGATTTGTTAGCAGTGTTTCTGTAGATCTCTGCTCATTATCGTCTGTTCTGTCCTTAGACGAAAAATTACTTTCCTTTTCCTTGCGTAAATCTGGGCAAAGTAATGGATAATGTCTCCGTTTGCAAATTAAGCATCTCACACTACTATGACACCTTTTTGCTAAATGTCCAACCTTAAGGCAAACGAGACAGCATTTTTTTTCTTATAACTTGCGATTTTCTGTCCTCATAACTCATATCAGATAACCTTTGACAGTCTTGACTTAGATGAGGGCGGTCACAGAAAATACAATTAAGTTTTGCACGAGTTGTACTTGAAATTAACGTAGCCGCAGTGGGTTCATCTTTATGGACCGATTTCTGACAATCTTTTCGTATAGCACCATTTCCCCTATCTTTACCGAATCCTTAGACGTTAATCCTCTAAGACACGTATTTGAATACCTGGACGGTGAAACAATCGGTCACCGCACCTATTCCGGACCGATAGGGAAATGTCTGATGAACTGTGAAAACTTGCCAGTAGCAAACTTTAAGCCAGTTTATTGTGACCTGCCGGTAGTAAAGGCAAAGATTTGAGCAAAGATCAAAAGTATCTATTGGACATATCCTATGCAGTTAAACTGGCGTTTGTTCTTCTGGTCTGTCCCGACGTGACACAGGGCCCACTTCTCACGCAAGATGGTTAACGACTGCTAACAGAATCTTAAGATTGTACGTTGGCACAGAAGAACCCTCTTCCGAGCTGATTCAACTAGTGCACTGCATTATGCGGATTTACTCCATTTCAAAGTGAATCATTCCTGTACAAGTGGATAAAAACATTTGCGGAACGTAATCAAAAACTCGAGGTATTTATCAGACGATCTGAAAAAGGTGGTGGATCCTGTAATTTTTCACAACGCTTTTATGGCACATCCGAAAACCTGCTGCTGAGCATGTTGGCGGACGAGAGACGACATATCCGATAACTCGCTGTTCGCCGGATTATCAAGGCAAGAGGATCTTCTTCCACAGTTGAACGTCGGCGCTTTGTCGTTCCCAAACTTAACTTTAAAGCCAATCAAGTACATCGACATGTTTGACTGGTTTAAGTGTGATTTTGCTGAGCCACCTTTTACAGCTGATCTCACAGTAGAAGAGTAGAGAGAGAGTCTATTGCTGATAATGGATCTAAAATGAAGGACTTACAAATCTACAAATTTCCAGGCCACACCTAATCGATGGGGCGTTGTGTAAAACCTGTGACTGAAGCACCAAGATCGGTTTTTGGATCACACAACAGGGATGGTTTTATTAGAAATACCATGGCGTCACGGGCAATGATCCGTTTTTTGGCAGTTTTTCGAAACTTTGGCCGTCTTGAGGAGGCAAAAGATATTAATCAATGAAAATGAAATTTTGCACAGTTACTGTTGACGGGATAATGCAACTTTCTCGCACTATTAGTATCCCATAATCCAAAATTCGATTGTTTTTTCGGACTGCCCTAAAAATATACCGTTGTACATAGAGAAATCACGTTTTGATTCAGGTTTTCTTAAAGCACAAATTGTAAAATTAGCAAAACTTTCAAAAATATTCAATAACTTTTTGAGCTATGATGTATAGATTCTTTAGACAGAGATGTTACTGAATTACATAGGATGTTTCAAAACAGCTGTCACAGCTCGTATTTCCGAGTAACGCTATATTGCGACCCTACAACGACGTAGGTATGTAGTTCAACTCATTACCTAACAGTACAGCGGTCTACGAAGTAGTTTAGATAAAGAAAGAAGTAAAGAAAAAAGTACAGATAATCCACTACCCAGATTTATTTTATCAATAAATTTACATATAAAAATATAAAATTTAAGGGGACATACGACTCTTAAACCTCGAAAAAAAGATGGAAAACTGTAAAATTCGATGAATTATATCTCTGAAACAATGCACAAACTCACTTTTTTTTCTAGAAAAATATTCTGTTCTTTCTCTTACAGAACACACATTTTTAAACCTTTGTATTGGTATGCATTTATCTGAGAGAGTAATAAATATGGATATAATTTTATGGAAAAAAAATGAGATAGTCACCTTATGCTCATGATTACGGATGAAATATTTATCTAAGCACAATATTTTGGGTATCTAAGTAATCCAAACAGTCTGTTTCAGACACTGAACCACAATTTATTAACATTTAAAGTTAATTTCTATTTTATATACCAATTTAAAATAAAAATGTTAAAAATAGTTAAAATCTCAACTTTTCTAACCCTCCCCAAAAAAACTTCTTTGGAGAAATATGCACAAAAATGTAGTTCAATTTGTAGAACATAGCAAAATACATGTTCGGTAAAAGTTTTATGTAAATATATTCAATAGTTCTTCAGATATCGCGCGCGCAATATAAAAAAAACAACACATTTTGAGATATAGCGCTTTAAAGATATTGCCATATTCAATGTTTGTGTTGAAGAGCTGATACATTTTCCTTCAAAACTTTCATAATTATAGGAATTTTTTAACGCGGATTGTTTTAAATTGTTCAGAAAAGACAAGAGAATAATATTTTTTAAAATATAGAATCGGAAAATTTTCGAGGTTTAACAGTCGTGTGTCCCCTTAAGAAAATCATTCATACAAAGGAGCAAAAGAATGAGAATGATTACACTCGGGTGCGCCGAAGAGCAATCCAACTTTTGATACACAGACACATCCTTTCTTGCAGTTTCGTGAAAACGGTCTTCCTAAATTCTTCCGAACAAACCGGTGTTCCGAGGGGGTAAAAATGCAACAATATGGGCAGCGATCGCGAACAACTGTCATAAAACTTACATACTAAATAAATCAGGGCTGTGAAATTTTTAAAATTTGATCGTTATGAAGTCCGGAAGTTGACTCATCAGAAGGGTCAGAGTCCAGCGTCGACTGCAGCGGATAAAGCGAAGAAATAGTACACAAATTAAGAATTTAGGACCGAAAATATGCACATTTTTTTTTCTTTCTTTTTCCTTTGTGTGTGTGTATGTTTTTATCGTTTCAGACTTGTCGATTATTTTGCCATAAGCTCTAACACGGCCGTAGACATCTGAAATGCAGGATGACGGCCGTGTGCGATAACGCAGTTCAGTCTCACCAGATGGCGCCGCACTAATGCCCCTGCTCACACCGATGAATAATTTCTTTCTCTACTTCTGCTACTTTTTCTGATCACGCTATATAGTCCAGTTATTAGGTAGTTTTTTAAAACAAATTCTGGTGGAGTCGTAATTTTTTGCTCCTATATGTTTTTTTGGGTGCTGATTTCGAATCTGAGGTTTCCCACCAAAAATTTTTGTTGGAATTTTAGTTACAGCCAAAAAACATGAAAAAAAATGGACTTTCCCCCAGTTTTTTGCTTATAACGCAAAAACTATCAACTTTTTATGGCATTATCATATATCAAAATAATCAGCACAAAATTTCCTACAATTTATGTTTATACTATTTTTTCGTTACGTGTACCGTTTAGGCGCCATAACTGGTTGAAGTTCGGCTAAAGTTTGACTTACCTGCTAGCACGGCTTGAAAAATAACAAATCTTTCTATCTGTATGCACTAAAATTTACTATCTTACTATTAATACACTTTACTTATTTAATACAGTTTTTCTACCATAATGTTCCTTTTTCAAATAAATTTTTCATCTGTTATATTAGACATGAAAGTAATTTAGTCCCGAGCAACGCCGGGAATAAGTGCTAGTTGTGAATAAAATTCCTTGATTACCTCTAAAAGGCTGATGTTGATGGAAATTTAGATTCACTTTCACAATAAATGTTACTTACAAACAACTAAAAGTACTTAGTGTGGTTTTTAATTAAACTTTATTAATTTCTATTAATTAATTTGAATAACTTGGTATATAGTAACCAAGAAAAGAAATGACATGGAAAAAAAGTAGCATTCTAAACTTTAAAAGTCATAACTTAATAATAATACAACTACAGACATAAATATGATCTTAGTATCTACATACATTGCACAGTCTCTTCACCTTATCTTTGTAGCTTTGAAGCTTATAGTCCAATATCTTTTGAAAGATCACCTGTGTCTTCCTCCTCATGCAAAGATAAAGACGCCTCAACTAAATCATCAACCAGTATTGGTTTACCATCATCATCCTCATCACTATTAATTACTTGAATCCCTCTGTTATTGCAGTTGTCTCAACAATGAGGATACAACACTGAAAAAAACAGTCTGACCTTCCTACAGATGCAATTTCCTGTGCACCTTGCAGGATATCTTGCGTACAGGATAGAGTCAGGTGCGGGGGGCTTCAAAGTTTTGACAAGTTGGAGCCCACTGTTTGTTCTTTCCCAACCCCAGTCTTCAGGTCTCTTTTTATTGCCAAGCCAGTGCTGAATATGATAATATACTTTTAGGGAATGTTGGTGGGCAACTGCGAAGCGAAGCCATGTTGCTACTCTTGTTAAATGAAGATTTCATGTAACATTTGTAGCAAACATTATTCAAGGATGGTGTATCCGAGGCAATTATTGGGTAGCCATTCAATGTCAGATGAAAGCGGTTCCCTACATGCACAACAGCTTCAGGAGTCATATCCGGGTTCTTAAAAATTTCAATTACTTTGAGGAGATCATTATTGTTTTTCAAAGTCTGCAAAAACTTCAATTTAACATAATTAAAAAGAACTGATGTGGTGTCACATCCGCTCATGGCATGTATGAATAAAATATTGTCGGCGATTGTTTTTTCTAAAACTGTGTGAGAAGAAAATATCTTTTCAGCGATTTTCCTTTTCCTAGTTTTAGGAAATATGCGTTGTCAAAGGTACAGATGCCAATTAAGTTGACAAAAAGTTCGATATCTTCACCACAGACGGATGTGTTGGGGCCAAAGCTAGAGCTTTCACAATTAAACAATCAGCATCTTCGTCTGCTATCTTGTATGTCATGTTTACTGAGGAGAACTTGTTCATCAGGATGGAAATGAGTCTATCCTTGCTCTTCGGATTGGCCAGGAATTTTTCTTAGGAAACAGTTCATATCATCATTTCATCAAACATTACTTCGCTTGTCATTTGTTTCTGTGTTCTTCTGGCCCGTTCTGCACAATTAGTGCCTCCTACTGTTTCATTTTTCAGGATACCCATCGAAAATGACTAGAGCAGTTGATTTGTACTTTGTACGAATATATGTCACATAATTATCACAAATTGATGAAAAAGTTGAACCCCTTTTCCAGATGACTCTGTGCAGCAAGTGTCCTCCATCAATAATATACACACTGCTTTCAGCATTAAAATCCCGTGTGCATGGCTTGAAAACTTTGTATAAAGAGGATTTCGTGCCTTTTCGCATTCCACCTTCATCAAACAGAGGTAGTGGAAAGGGACATAGTTCATATGTTAAGACGTCCCCTAGTTCTTCATCCGATTGCTTTGTAATATAAATTTTCTGGAAAAGCGTTATAGGGTTGATAGATACACTTTCATCATGCACCTTGACGGCATCACTTAGTGGTTGCACTCCGCCATTTCTTTTTCACAGTATTAAAATTATTTCCTTCAATTCTTTTGATACCAAGAGCAGGTAGGGGATAATAATAGGTCTACGTTTAAGCCTCGTAACTTATTAAAAAATTCGTAATATTTACTCTATTGTTTACTTCCAGGCGTAGAAAGATTTAGAAGGAATTTTGTGCAGATTATGCAAGTATACTCATAATATAACAGATAAAATCTTTATTTGCACAAAGAGATTACGATAGAAAAAGTATATTAATCAAGTAGGAATTTATTTAATAAGATAGATAATTTCGCTCATACAGATTTTTATCGTTTGTTGTTCAAACCGAGCTACCAGGCAAGTCAAACATTCGCCAAACTTCAACCAGTTATGGCGCCTAAACGGTACACGTAACGAAAAAATAGTATTAACATAAATTGTAGGAAACTTTGTGCTGATTATTTTGATATATGATGATGCCATAAAAAAAGTTTTTAGTTTTTGAGTTATAAGCAAAAAACTGGGGGAAAGTCCATTTTTTTCATGTTTTTTGGCTATAACTAAAATTCCAACAAAAATTTTTGGTGGGAAACCTCAGATTCGTAATCAGCACCCCAAAAAACATGTAGGAGCAAAAAATTACGACTCCACCAGAATTTGCTTTAAATCATGCCTTTTTAGCACCTAATGACTGGACTAATAGGCGGGCAAAGGAGTTGACGATCAATGACGATTTTTGCAGCTATGTGGCTATGAAATATGATGACTGTTGTCGATGTAAAAAGCATCGCCAGTCCTTTTAGTTCCCCCCTTATCTTTTTTCGATGTTCGTTCTTGTCTTAAATGTGCGAAGTACATTTAATGTACTTCAACGTACTGGAGTATCTCACTCCAACCAACGTATATAATTTTCAGATGTCCCTTTCCACTTTTTTTTTCCTTTTCCTAAACTACCTCGCAGCAGTTTTTAACTTTTATTCAAGTATTGAACTACCCGTCTACATCATAGCCTGGTCTGGAAATACGAATGCCATTGACAGTAGCTATGTGTATTCTAATCTTTATAAGAATTTGTTGAATTACTTTTTGATCACAGTCGAACGTTAATTTTATATTAAGCTGTTGTTCTTATTCGTTCATTTTCTTTATTTATGCATGAAGTTTCTGCAATGAAAATTATTTTGAATTCTTAAAATCATTTCTAAAATCAGAATCCCTTCTTTAACTCTTTCGCGTTAATTGGTTTCTCAGTAAAACCACACATTGAGCAATTTTTTCTGCTCATGGGCGAAACGTAGCGTAATTTTCTTTCATAACTTAAGAGCCAGAGGGGCCGTTCAAATATTACGTAAGCATGTTTTTGGTATCTGTTGACTCCCCTTCCCCCCTTGTCAGCAAAAATAAGCAAATCGCAAACCCCCCTCTTATAATTACGTAAGCAAACTGCAACCCCCCGTTCCTTTTTTTTTACAAAGCGCATAACAGTAATAATCTAATTTTAAAAATTTTAGGACTTAATTCAAATAAAAAAACTCTAACTCGGCTTAAAATGAATAAAAAAATGTAAGTTTAATTTCCTTAAGTTTAATTTTTTTAGACCTTTTTTAAGAAAATTCAAGTTTAATTTTCTTTTGCCAAATTTAACTTTTTTTTCAAATTTAATTTTTTTAATTAAATTATTATTAATTTGTACAAGTTACAAAACATTTTCGGAAATAAAGTGATTTTAATGTCTTACGTAAGCATCACTCAAACTCCCCCTCCCCCCTTGTCAGCAAATATAAGCAAATCGCAACCCCCCTCCCCTCCTTGGGTGCTTACGTAATATTTGAACGGCCCCAGATATATAGGCCAACTTATATAAAAATTCCAGCTCAATACCTTTAGTATTCAGAAAGATATTGGCATTGCAAGAGTTAAATTGCTTTTGATCTTTAAGAGAAACAAAACGATGAGGGTTCCTGCACAAATTGATATTTTAAAAAATTGAATCTTCGAACATTAATATTGAATTTTATGAAGGTTGAATATCCTGAATACTCACGTATACTTATAAATCAAATGTATGATTGAAATTGGATTTCGACGATAACTTATTCAGAGGAAAAATAGCCCGTTACCATTCATTGGTTTCACAGTGAAACTACAAATTTCTTGAAAATAAAAAAAAAATGCAATTTTTTTTTCTTTTACATATTTATTATCGGCTACATGTCTAATACTCATTTTTGAAATAAGTTTAGTAATTTTCAAAATGAATCATATAGTGAACTTGAAAGGATTAATACGCCGTCTAAATTTTTTTGTTTCTTATAGAAATAAATTCCCTTTATTTCACCGTTACTTGATGAAAACATTTTTGCTTTTGAATACTTTTTTTCTATTTGTATGATTTTAAAGATAAAAACATGTTTCAATTCTAAAAAGAAACAGAAAAAGATTTCATACAATTTATCAGCTAGAAAGTTTTTGTATATTTCCCAAGACACAAGGCAAAAACTCGAAATACATGAAAACAATAAAATAAAAAAAAATATTCAGCAAGTGAGTCGTTTCTTAAATATCATATTCTTCTCAAATATTTTCCTGGAACTTCTAAAAATTCCGACGCTATTGATTAAATATATAATTCTCCTTTCTCTTTGATGAAATTCGGATTCTTCCTCCATTTCTAGGAACCGGAGAACTTTACTTGACGTTCGAGTAAACCTCTTCGAAATTTTAAGTGCTTCGAGGAATTTTTAATATTGAATTCCGTTTTTTGGTTCGCTTCGATTTCCAAGGAATTCCTGGCTTTTCCAGAAGAAGTAAACCGAGAATTGAAAACATTCTGCGATCTAGAGAAACTCAAATGGAGGAGACTATATATAATAACTTTTATTCTTTTTCGATTCTATTCGACTAGGTTGGGAACGCTTTTTTTTAAAAACAAAATATGGTTTGAATATGTATAATTTGAACAAGATATATTTCTAAATTATGGAAAGGAACGGATATTTAGAAATATATCTATTACCTTTTAAGGTCATTCGTTTTTATCTAAATTTTTTTTAAAATTCAATAGTTATTTAGAATTCAAACTCTATTCAAAAATACGGTTTGAATATGCATGCTTGGATCAAGATATGTTCTGATTTTGAAAAGAATAGAAATTGTTATTCCTCTATGTTAAATACTATTCTATATTTTATTCAAGTAGTTTAGGGTTTGTTATATGTCTCTACCGAGAATTTAATCTACATTCAGAATAAGCAGTTAGCTCTGGTCAATGGACGTTACGGGAGTTAAAAGAACCATGAGTGGTCTCCTAAACTTTCTGTATACCTTCTAAGTGGAGATTCACAAAATTGAGTTCGAATTTTTTGATGATTACAATACTTTTCTAGCAATGCATGTCAGAGAGTAAAACAAAAAAACAAAACAAACCTGAAATCAAACATCTGCTTGCCACGTTTCAAAAAAGATTACTTGGATATAAAGGGATAAAATAGGCGATGCAACAATGTTTCAAAGGAAAAATTCAGTTTTGGAATTGAATTCCCAAAACAATTTATACTACCACAACCGTAACAATTTGTTGAAATAATGAGATTGGTTTGATTTACAACAATAAAAAATTGTCAATTGATGTCGAAAACATTATTGTTGTAAATAAATTTACAAAAAAAATAGATTGCTACCACATGCATGCGCATGAGAACGGATTAAAAAGAAATTGAATAAATTTGAACGCCTTTTTTGATGGATTTACCCAAACTTTTATAATGGACCTACATTCATAACGATAAAACTGGTAAAAAAACAAATTTTATCCATTTAGCTATTCAAGTTTTGAGTTATAGCGTCTAAGCATGACCAAGTGACATACAATAGACAGACTTCCTGCTGACGGATTTTGTCCAAAATTTGAGGAAACCTACAAATTATGTTCAAAGACCACATACCAAATTTCATCCCTCGTAGCTCTATTAGTTTTGTGCTATCGTGTCTACAGACAGACAGACATACAGACATAATTCCAATTGTGTTTTTCGACTCAGGGAGGTCTAAAAATCGTGGAGATCCTCAAAATCTCGGAGTTCGAATTTTTGACGATTACAATACATTTCTCTCAGGCAATTTCTGTATACGTAACTGAACGCAGA